>JAIPRK010000709.1:0-145249 GCA_025469195.1 Chaitophorus viminalis
CAATAACAAATAAATAAATAATTGTCTATAATTAATATATATTTTATTTAAAAATTAAAAACTTCCTAATATATATATATATATATATATATATATATATATATATATATATATGTATATATACTCATATAACTAAATTAAATATAAAATTAAAAAGATTATATATATATATAATTTTTTTTAAAAAAAATACGTATAATGTATATATATAAATAATAGAAATAAATTAATAATTAATAAATGCGTAACCTGGATTTTTAAGAATTGCGTATTGCACGGCTGATTTCAGATCATAAAATCAATTCACAGTCAAAAATTCGAGACTGAATGTGAAAAAAATAATAATAATTATATTGAGAAAAACTGGTCATTAAACATAGAGATAATTTAATTTAAATAGGAGAGATAATTTAAAATAATTTTTTGTTAGACATAGATGTAAAATGATAAGATATATATATTTACTTTTGAAATCGATTTGTATTGTTTGCATATTTAAAATATAATTAAAATTATTATATTTTATTTCATTGCATATATGTATAATTCTTTTAAAACTTAATTAATGTAAATAACGTAAATTAGAAAATTTAATATTTTTAATGCGATATTAATATCTACAATTATATTATGGATATTTTCTAAATCATATCAAACAACATATAAATTAAGGTTAGTATTTTTGAATTTTATTTCAGAACTTGTTTTTTATAACTTACAAGCTGAATTACCCGTCTTATACCATCTTATATTTTTTAATGCCTAGTTATGTTTGGTATCTAATACTTTGTATATTTTTTTTTTCGTAATTCGTTACTAAGGTAATATTTTTGTATTTATTTTTTGATAATGGATAATATACATTATCCGGAAAAGTTTTGAGTCGCTATGACGACCAAAATATCAGCTACCTTTATAGCTTGAATTAATAAAACCTGTGCAACTTTCTTGATTTTTTCTTTTGCATGAATTATTTTCTGACAATATTACGAACACAACAAAAAAAGAATTAGCGAAATCGATCAAGCCGTTCACACGTGATGCCATGATAAATGGAAACAGGGATTCATTTATATAGGTATATAAAGATATTTTTGCTGATTTCAACCTCTTAAAATGAAAATTTTGAAAAATCCATTCATATTGAAACTTGACATTTATCCTTAAAATTTAAATTTTGATAACTTAAATAGGTTCGATTCTGCATTGATTATTATACTGCATTATATTATATTAAAGTATACTTTCCTTTATATATAGAGATTTTAATTTTTCTATTTTTCTTATGTTTATAAAATTTATTACGATTATATTTAAGTTTGTATATAGGTACCATAATTTTCAAAACAAAGGGAACTCTTTTGTGAAGTTTTTATCTCTACTGTTTATATGTTTGATTCAATAATTTTAATCTTAAATTAGACTTTTACTTTATTTGTATTATTGTTTATAATTTTAGCAAATTTTTCGGATGGCTTTTTTATTAGTGATTTTATTGAAATTATTTTTATGAGATGTATTGAATAAATACTGTTGATCATGTGTTGATATTTTTATGTTTATTTAACAGGATACGTTCAAACCTAAAAAATTATATTTTTTGATAATATGGATGATTATAATTTTATGGTAATATATCAG
Organism: Chaitophorus viminalis; assembly: GCA_025469195.1. Taxonomy (NCBI): domain Eukaryota; kingdom Metazoa; phylum Arthropoda; class Insecta; order Hemiptera; family Aphididae; genus Chaitophorus; species Chaitophorus viminalis. The sequence continues at coordinate 1,642 of JAIPRK010000709.1, forward strand.
TATGTGTTAGTTTTCTGTAAATACTAAATTCAATTAATTTATAATTTATTTGTATTTCCTGCGTACATTGAACAGTTTTATTTATTTGATCTAAGTAGCTAATTTAATTGTCTGTCTGTATTTTTAAACCTATGAATAAAACAAAACTGGATGGGCCTCGCTCAGCTGTACAGTTGGGTGTGGAGTGCACCTCGTTCATAGGGTAGGTCATTAAAATTTGAATGCAATGATAGGTATCATTGTATACGAATAACGATTCTGAACCGAGATGATATGTTGGTCTAAAATGGGTGTATAATAATATAGTATTTTATATTTAAATTGAAATATAATGCAATAGTATGCAATTTCGTAAAAATTTAAATTTCAAACGGTCATAAAATGCTTTCCTTTAAGTCCGGTAGAAATTTTTTATAGATTTTTGAAGAGTAGCTTATGGATCACCTAGTGTTAAAATTTTGAACCTTAAGTATAAACAGAATACATTTTATGAATTTTTATCTACAAAATAACTTGCAAATTAGCATGATTTTGACACATTTTATACAAATTTGAACTTTATGGGCTTATAAAAACAATTTGAGTAAAACGATCTTCAATATTTTTTAGTTACGGTAAGTATAACTTATAATAAACATTGTATTAAATTTTCAAAAGTTTTCGGACAGCCAAATAAATTTTATAGATATTTAAAAAGAAAAAAAACTTACAAAAAGTCTTAGATCATATGTAGTATATAATCTAAGCAAAAAGTTGTGTGTTCATCAGTAATCTCTTATCATAAAACAGGTTTGCGCATGCTCAATGATGACTTCGGGCTCGAACTGCCATGCTTCAAGATTTTAAATCATAGCTCTATCCAGTGTATATGGTCTAAGAGTTCAACTATCAGTTAATATCAGTTGGTTTTATCACAAATTCGCCCGCCATTTATATTATTTGAGGGGTATTATTTGCTATTGCTTGGCTTATCATCAGGAATTCAAACACAATTGTCAAATATACCAGATACAATCCTCAATTTACTGAGCTGGTAGTGTAAAAATATGATAAATCATTGTAATCTAGTTCATGTTTTATTTTGTTGACAGTAGACGCTATTGACTATACGTCTGTCCCCTACACTCCTATACTTTCTATGAAAAAATTAAGTATTAACCAAAGTGTTTTATTTATACCTAAGAAGTATGTATTGTATTTTGATATTTTACCTGCGTTCAAGTGTAAGTAATAAATTGTTCAATACTTATGTTTTAACAATATTTTGTTATTATTAAATTTATGTATAATAATAATTTATAAATAATAATATTTACTTTTTATTTTTTAGTTTCTATAGCTGTATAAAATCAATTATGGAGATCGTTGAAGGTAATGTACCTGGTTGTGCGCTTAAATGCCTTCGAAATGTCGAAGATGTTTCTCATAGTGTACATCCACTTAAATATGGAGTGGTACGTAAATACATTCATAACATTATTATAATATGCAATTGCGTTGAGTGATTATGTTCATAAAAAATATTTATACATTACCTTGTAATATTCTTGTTTTTTCTAAAGTTAGGGTTGTTGAGTTTATTTTAATAAGTTTAATGAAGATATTTGTTACAATTAATGTGAATCTGAATTTTATCTCTTATTTTTTAATAAAATGCAAAAACATTATAATTTATATTTATACTTGTAATATATTTTTATTTTCAGAATACTATTGGAAGAGGATTAAATAATGATATTGTACTTAAAAATCTAAATGTATCAAGAACTCATTGTCATTTACGGGTAGAAAAAAAAGGATCTCTTGATATTGCCTATGTCAAAGACTTGGGTGTAAGCTTTATATTATAGTTATATAATATCTACATAGGAAGTAATATTATTTATTATTAAATTAGTTGTGTATTATTTAATAAATAATTGATATTTTCAATTAGAATTATAACATAGAATATTATAATAGTATTATATTTAATTTTATTTAAATAACATAAGTTATCTATATTATTATAATGTTATTAGCTAAAAAAACATGCTATTTCATTTTCTGTATTTTCTATCTAAAGAACCAAAATAAAACTATGCATACTGTATAAAATATTTAAAAATTCATTTTTAATATACCTGTGATATTTTATTATTATTGAAGCTATATAAATCTTTTGGAACATTTCTAGTTTCTACTATGCAAAAAATTGCTTATTAAAAAAAGCCATATAACTAATTTATAAACTTCCACATTACCTAAAATTTAAAAAATATAGCTTATTCTCTAGTAATAAGTAAGAAGATAAATAATATTTTTAAAATATAACACAGTTTGTGAAATATCTATTAATTAATTTTTAATGTAATAGCTAGGTACTTAATGTATTTAATAATATAAAAGTATTTTCAAAATACTTTCAGTTGTACTTCAGTTGTATAATTATTTTGAATGTAAATAGTAAATATTAATAACATATTTTTTTTCAAAGTGTTTTTACTCATTTTACTAACAATAAATATTTAATTTACAGACATCAAATGGAACTGTTGTTGGCAATATAAATTTGATTGAATTCCAAGAACATGAACTAAATGATTTAGATATGATAGTTTTAGCTAGTGGTGATGAAGGAGTGGTACTCCAATATATTGATAAAACTGATCGTACAGTAAATTTTACAAATTTATGTGTAAGTTTCATTCATTATTTTCATTATAAAAAAATTTAACCTTTTATCATCCTAAATGGTCTATAACTCGTGTGAAAGCAGTATATTTAAAAAACGATTTAAGACAAAATTTAAAAGCTAATTACATTTTTAATTTATACATGTTATAAATTATACACTAAATATTAAACACTAATACATTTTTTTATAATTAGAAAAATCAAATTAGTAACAAAAGAAAAGTATTAAGTGTGGAAAATCTTGATGAACCAACAGCTGTAAAAATTCCCAAAATGGGTAAAATAGATTAAATTTAATATATTTTTTTATTTTATATTGTGTTATTAATTATTAATTAGTATAAATTTATAAATAAATTCCAGTTCTTGATGTACCAAGTGTATTTAAGGAACCTAATGAACTTTCAAATAAAAATAAAAATGTATCAACAAGAATGACAATCTCCTCGAATACTACTAATAATATTCAACAAATAAATTTGAAACATTCAACGTCAACTAGTGCAGTTTTAAAGCCTGTAAAAGATTCTGTTGGTCATTTATTATGTACAGAAAAATCTATAATTGATCCTTTAAAAAATATAGTTCCATCCTGTTCTCATTATAAAGATGTACAAAATTCAGTGAAGATAAAAACAGAACCAATAAATATAAATAATGTATCAAGTCAAGGAACATATCGTAATGAAGAAGATAGTGTAATCGTCATTTATTCTTCTGATGAAGAAAGCAATTTAGAATCACTATTACCTAACATTAAAATTGAACTAGAAAATATGCATGTAGATTCAAAATCAATAACTGATACATTTCCACATACTTCTAAAATTGAAAATAAGTCAAATCTTCCAGAATGGTCCATTCATTGCCAAAGAAATGAAACGGTAAGTGAAGATGAAGATGATGATGATTTAATTTATATCCCTCCTGAATCAAGTTCTAGTAATAATAATGTTTTGATGGACTCAAACGACAGTGATAGTGATTATAATAGTAAATTTCCTAAAGTTATTGAACCACTTCCATTGAAAACTAATATAAGAAGAGGGAAAACTAAAGTATTAGTTGAAAATGAAAATATAATAAAAACAAGAGCTAGATCAGAGAGACGACTCAACAATAAAAAGGAAGCTGAAGAATTTACTGCAGATCAAAATAAACAAATTATTCAAGATAGACGACTGAAACTACAACATTTAGCTGAAAAAAAATCATCTTCTTTATCTACTGATGAAAAAATATCAAAAAAAACTCCATTGAGTAGCGATGATTATATTGATAAATGCTCAACAACTGAAAAATTAAAGAAAAAAACTAGAATATCTAGATTGCAGGGTAAGAATAATGATTGTGCACCAAGTACATCAAAATTACATTTAGTGAAAGGAGTTGAAAAAAATATGTCAAGTACTGAAAACCTAGTTAAATTTAATAAAAATGAAAAAACATCAATGATAAACCTCCCTACAAATTTAAGTTCTTCATCTTCAAAAGTTGATCCTCTTAATTTTGCTTATTTTGACACACTTAGTATAATATGTAAATGGAATGCTGTATGGTTACATGTAAGTTAAAGACATTTCAAATAACCAATATTTTACTTCTTCTAAATAATCATATTTATGTGACTTTACAGGAAGAAAAATTTGTTAATCAACCTCCACCATTGGTAAAAACTATAAATAAAATGAAAGGAGAATTTGAAAATCCATCTGATTATTCTGCTTCAGTTAAACCATTGTTGTTGTATGAAATTTGGTCAAAAATTAGTGAATCATACAATATGATACTCAGTAAAAATCCAAATTTAGAGAAATATATTTTTGAAAAATCATTAAAAAAGTATGAACAATATTTTATTTAAATATATGCGATTCAATTTAAAACTATAGTTTAATTCAATTTCAATGTACAAAATGGCACATGTGTCCAATTTTTTAGTGAATTTATGTTTGATTTCTATTAATATATTAACTTCTACAAGTTGTAGGGATTTTCTTATATTTAGGAATAGGTCAAAGACTTCTAACATTTATATTTAATCCTAATAATTTTATAATTATTTAATTTGCTTTTGTGACCATTATTTTATTTTCATTTCATCCAGATCTTTTTAAAGATTTGTAATTATTATATTTCACTCGTTTAGTATCCTAAAATTTTACTTTTTTATATTTTAAATTAGTTTAATTGGTATACACTGTTTTAAAAGTAAAGATAAAAAAATAAGCAAGTATGAAATTTTTTTTAATTATTTCTCTTATAGATGAATTGGGTTTTTGGTTTTAGACAATTATAGATGATAGATACAGAATCTTTTTGTTATCTATGCATTTGTTTATTTATTTTTATATTAATGTGTTATATGTATATAATATTTTATTGATAGTGGATACGTATTTGTTTTTAGAGATATACCGCTTCATACATTTGATATTCAATCCGTCAACAAAGATTTTTTCTCATCTTCAAAAGATTTGAAATCTATAAATAGACCGTTATGGTGTTTGAAATGTATAGGTAAGTAATTTTGTATTATAACTATTATATTTAATAGTATATAAAATGGTTGAATTAAAAAAATGTTACATTAAAAAACTTATTACAGAATCTGGTATAATTTTTTAACTGTTGATATTTATTCAGTATTTATTTTGAAAAATTGTTTAAATCAAAAATTTATTTTACTTTGAATTTTGAAATAACATTTACTTACTTATTACTATATAATATGTTAATTTTAAAGAATATTTTAATATACTATTAATAAAGACTTATTATTAGTTTACATAACCATATATCTTATCCCAATTTAATAAATAATAATAATAATAATAAATAAGCTCAGGGCTGTATTTAGAATTTCGCCTCTCTGGGGCAACATAATTGAGTGGCCCCCACCAACCCATAAAGAATGTTATATACATTGTTACATAATATAATATACGTAAAGGCAGTTTTAAAAATTGCCGCTAGGGGCAATATGGGACCGTTGCTCCTCCCTAAATTCGGCCCTGACTAAGCTTAACTAATACAATGTGTTATAAACAATTTATTAGGAAATTTAAATATTTTGTTTTATAAAATATGCTTGAAATGTAAAGTTATGGTTGATATATAGAAGTTATTTTAAATTATTAAATTTTTGCATAATGTTCCCTTAGAAACAAATAAAAAGAACAAGGAACAATTAACAGGACCAAGATTTTCACTTAAGGGTTATTTGTGTATTGTGATAATACAGTCGAAATGCTTTGAAACTGATCCTGTCACAGTGAAACAACCTACAAAGTCCAGAAGTGTATTTTTTGCTTATGTAAATGTAGCGAAAAAAATAGGTAAATGAATAGTATTTTTAATAGTATTTATCTAAGTATTCTATAATTTTAATTATGTTTTAGGTCATTACTCGAGCTCTCAGTTATACATTGAGCTTATTGTAACCAAAAAGACTGAAATCATTCCAAATGGAACAACTATTCATTTGATGGTAAATAATATATAAAAAATACTTTTTATGTATTTTATAATTATTCAATACTTATTTTATCCTCTGTATTTTTTACAAAATTTCAATAACTATATTACATGTTGGATTGATAATATTAAGTATGTATCAAGCCATAATCCAGTATAAATATAACTTTTGTATGAATCGTATATAAAATATAGTACTGCTTATACATGACAGTCGTTTATTTTTATCATTTAGTTAATTAATGGTGTTATTTTTACTATAGGATATTTTTTATTTACACTCGGAATTGCGTTTATTTCAAGCTATAAATAATGTGACAACATCTTCACTGAGCAAAGCACTTATTACTCCTCAATTTCATAACTACACTCTGGATCACTCAAGATCTGGTTTAAAAAGTTTCAATATAAATGTAAATAATATAGGATTACTTACAACAATGGTATTTTACATTTAACATGTATTTGTTTAGAGTATAACATTAAATAATAGTCAAAAAGAAGCGGTAAAAATGGCTGTTACAATTTGTTCAGCAAAAGAACCTAATGTAGGTTTGATTGTTGGACCTCCAGGCACTGGCAAAACAAATGTAATCTGTAATATTATTTTAACTTTAATGTCCAAACATGCAAAAACCAATACTAGACCCAAGCTTCTTATATGTGCACCTTCTAATGAAGCTGTTGATGCTATTGTAAAACGAATTATAGAAATGAAAAATGATGTAAAGCGTAAGTATTTTTTTATTTAGTACATGAATTATTTTTTGAATAAAATTTGCCTGTATTGATTCAGATGAATTACAATTTACTATTGTAAGAGTTGGCAGTGGACAAAAATATGATCCACATTCTCCTATTACTGATGTAATGCTGGATAATTTAGTTAAATATAGAATGAACAATCCTTTAAATGAACCTGATGTGAGTTAAAAAAAAAAAAAAAACAATTTATTTATAATATTTTTAAGTGTTAAATTTGTATTATTTCAAATTAGCAAGCAGGAAAATCAAATACTTTGTCAGTGTATACCAATAAGAAAGATCTTGAAGATCACGTACTTAAAAATACTGATGTTGTTTTGACTACACTAAACTCTTGTTTTTCGAAAACTATGGAGAATGCCTTTATGTCTTCAGCTATTAAGTAAATAAAATTATTATTTTCTTGTTTGGATAAATAAATATTAATTATTTTACCTTTATTATAGAACAATGAACAGTTGTCATTTTACTGCCTGTATAGTTGATGAAGCTGGGCAAAGTATCGAACCTCTTAATTGTGTTCCAATATTACTTGGTGTTGATAAATTAATTTTAGTTGGAGATGATAAACAGCTTCAACCATTAATAAAGAGTAAAGTAAGTGATAAATCTAAAAATATATTTAATTTATTAATAATAAAATAATAACTAATATATTCTTGCTTGTAATTAATTGATATATTGAAAGTATAGAAAATCATTTTTTCTTGAAATCTTGTTAAATTTTAAACCTTGAAACTTCTTACTTTATTTTATTTTAGATGGCTAAAGACAATGGTCTTGGTGTTTCTTTGTTTAAACGGCTTAAAACATGGTTTGAACATTATCAACGAAAAAGTTATCCAATTACAATGTTGGATATACAATATCGAATGCATCATGAAATTTGTCAATTTCCATCAGCTTATTTTTATAAAGGTCTCGTCAAAACAGCACCATCAGTCAAGATGAGAAAGCATCTGCAATTTCAGCCATATTTAATATTAGAACATGAAAATCAACAAGATAGTTCAGGGTATATATTCTGTTTATTTATTTGTATTCCAAATTTTAATATATTCAATTATTTTAGTGAGATAAATGTTGGGGAAGCAAATATGATTGTGAGTTTAGTAGAGATCTTACTGGATTCAGAATGTAAATCATTAGACATTGCAATATTAACACCTTACCATAAGCAGAGAGAACAAATACATGTATTGTTAGGGAAAAAGTAAGAAATTATATTTTAAAATGATCTATTATTATTTATTAGTAATGCGTGTATTTTTAAAGGGATATCTCATTGAATGTTAACACAATAGATTCATTTCAAGGTGGTGAATGTGATATACTATTGATATCAACAGTTCGTACTAATGGAGTTGGATTTTTAGATGATATTTGTCGATTGAATGTTGCTTTAACACGTGCTAGACAATCTTTGATCATTTGTGGTAATTTTAAGTCTTTAAAAGTGAGTAATCTATCTAAAACTAATATTTATTTTGGTTGAATTTTTACTTACTTATTTTTATATTTTTATGCATATATATAGGGTGAACAGGTATGGTGCGACTTATTAAAAGATGCAAAGAAACGTAAATTAATTAAAAAAGTATCAAAAAATGCATTTTCTAATTCTAGAACTTTGTTTTCTATGATAAAATATTAATTTATAGCTGGTATTTGGAATAATTATTAACAACCTAATGTAATAAATTAAAAATGTTTTTATTTTAGTTTTAAAATATATTTTTCAATTTGAAGTTATATTGAGATAACTTTTACATCATCTTTTCCCAGTAGGGCTATTCTATTTAAATTACTTAAATATAAATTTTTAATTTATTATGCTTGGTAAATACTAAATATCTTAATTCTGTTATAATTATTATAAAAAAAAAAATATATATATATATACTCTGAGGTTTGTATTATTATTTTTAATTCTAAACATATATAAACTTGTTTCAAATATATAATGATTGTTAAGTTGTTTACAACTGTAAGTTTTACGTCAATACATTTAGATTATATATTATATATTAATTTTAACTTCACATATCTTATGTACAATCAACTAAAATAGCATGCAAACTTAAGATATAAATCCATTGCTACTATCTTGCATACTGTACTATTACTCTCAAAAAAAAAAAAACATTTCTAAGAGTTCAGATTGTATGAGCTCAGGTGGATTAGTTTATATTTCTAAAGACTGTTGATATAGTAGTAATACAAAATTTCTTATAAAGGTTGAACTTTGTTTATGTAATAAAATGTCTATTAAATTCTAAAATAAGTATACTAGATACATGCTTAGTACATGTTAATGTTTTGAGTCACTATGATTAATCACCCTGATTACACCACAAGGCAATTCCAGTCTCCAAAGACATTAGACGTCTTAAGCATCCGAAGCCTTATGACTAGACAACATAGTTCATAACAAGTGCGACTTCATCAACGTGTAATTATAGTATATACCTATTTAATATCTAGCATGTAAATATACATATATAGATACAATTGCTAAACATACCTAGTTATAAACCTCATAAAGGTTGTTTAAATAAAAAAGCCTTTTGAAAAAAATAAAGTATGGTCCGATGACATTAAGGACGTTGTTATAAAATGTCAAAGAGTTAACCTGCAGTTTTTGCCATATTTTAAATATGAAAAAAATATTTTTCCATATTAGATTCTAAGTGATGAATGTATTGATTTTACAATGATGTGTGTGTTTTTTTATATATCTGTCATCACGTTTTAGGGCAATAAAAGCTTCAATTTCCTTATACAGCAACTCTTTTGAAAGAAAAATGAATGTACATGGTATTTGGGCAGTTCAAAAATTTAACATTTTCAATACTTATCAAAAGCATTGGGAAAAACCATAAAAAAATTACAAAAAAATGGGAATATTTACGCAAAACCACGTTTTGACAAAATATATTTTTTTTAAATGCTCTAACTCAAAAATTAAAAACCGTAAGTACTTGACATTTTCACCAAATGTTTATATTAGCGTTTTCTATACATGGTTAAGTTTTCGAAGTATTTTGACTTTTTTTGATCTATTTATAAATAATTAAAATTTTTGATTTTTCTAAGTAATTTTTTGTGAAATATCGATAAAATAATTTAACAGTCCTAAAACTCTTGAAAATTTAATACTAGATTCATTATAAGTTATACTCATTGAAATTAAAAAAAAATAGAAAATCGTTTCCGCAACTTTTTTTATAAGCCTCTAAAGTTCAAATTTTTATGAAATATGTCAAAATTGCGGTAATTTACAAATTATTTTGTAGTTAAAAATGCATAAAGTGTTTGGAATATAAAAATTCAAAATTTTAACACAAGGTTATCCATAAGTTTTCAAAATATCTATAAAAAAAATTCTACTGGAGTTTCAGAGAAAATCTTTACGACTGAAATTCAAATTTTTAGGAAATTGCATAATTATAACTATTTATCTTCAAACGATTTTAAATAGGTACCTATTTGTTATTGTTCAAAAAGTATAAGTCGTTAAGACTTGAAACTTTTACCAGTTGTTTAGATTAGTAATTTCTTTCAATAATTATTTTTTCAAAGTATTTTACTGATTTATAATTTATAAGCATTTGAAATATTTGAACTTTTTTATAATAATAGTTTTTAAAAAAAATGTTGCTGGGCAAAAAAATTCAAAATTTAATAGAAAATTCAACAGAAGTTATTTTAAGAACTTATTTTTAATAAGCATTTAAAAAGCAAGTATTGACATAATATTACCATTTAAATATAACAGAATATATTATTATTATACCTATTATTGAGTAACAAATCATCTTCCTTCAGAATCGTTTTTTGTATACAATGATACCTATCATTGCATTCAAATTTAATAAATCCATTATAATGACCTTTCCTATGAACGAGGTCCATTCCACCACCTATTGTACAGCAGAGCGAGTTCCGTCAGGTTTCTTTTTTATATTTATTATGTGCATATTGATAAATATAAGTTGTTATTTTTAATAGAATTTTGAAATTTTTCATACATTCAATAACTAAATATTTATTTAATAACAGCACAATATCAATAGTAGGTTTACTAATTAAGTTTTAAATGGATAAGTCAATTGAAATATTCATAATTAGGACCAGACAGTTGATTTACTATTCAAAAACTCTGGTTACAAAATAGGAGAAATCTTATTTGGGAAATAGAAATAAAATAGGATAAAAATTATACAAAAATCTAGTAAAATAAATTATTTTATCTGCTTTATGATTAAAAAAAGTAATAACTGTAAGACAGTGTTCATGTACCGTGAAACTGGATTTAGAAAATTGTCTCCCAACCAGTTGTAGTGTGTATAACTTCATAAGTTCTAACTCAACAGTTAACTTACATTAATTAGTAATTACTAACTAATAAGTTATAATATAAAACATCATAAGTTGATTTTAATTTTTAAGTTTTTACTGTTTTTAGAGTTATGACTACAAACAACTATAAAGTATTAATTAATCGCAAAAATGCAACTATTATACGTTTTTAGTTGCTGATAACAGCTTTCAATAATTTAACTGTTCTTCTTATCTTTTTTCTTTTGATAACTTCATAATCTAATCTAAAGCACTGATTATATGAATGCCCGAAGCATGAACCACAAAAATACGAAATAGACCTTCGTATGGGTTATTTATAATTTTTTTTTGAAAACCTTTGAACTTTTTTACTTTTATCTTGATATGTGTGTGTACCGAGCTCTATTCTAATAAATGATAAATACTAAAGAGGTCGTCCAGTTAAGGTTAACCACGTTACCTGATGTTGGTATTTTTCTCTAAATAGTACATTTTTATAGCTCGGAAGTGGGTATATGTGACCGAGATAAATAGTGTGTACACATTTCCGCAGTTTTTAAATAAAATGGACAATAAAGATGACGAACTACCCGACAAAGATGCAGCTAAAGAATTTTATGCTAGATATGAACCAAAAGAAATACTGGGCAGGTTGGTATTCGTAATTTTGACTTTTATTTAATAATTACTAATTATAAACAGTTAATACTTTATAAGTAATCGAGAGCATTTTAATTCTATTCTATAATATTCAATTGGCGTTTTGATTGAACTCTAGAGGTGTCAGCTCAACTGTGCGTCGGTGTATTGAAAAAGAGACTGGAGTAGAATTTGCTGCTAAAATTATAGATCTTAGCAATGATCCTGAAAATCGAGAAGCTACAATGGAGGAGATTAATGTACTTAGAATGGTTGTTGGACATGAATATATCAGTGAGTAATTATTTTGTTCATACAAATATTTAATTTTAACTGTAAATTATTCAATTTAATTTCAGTACATTTGCATGATGTATTTGAGTCGGAGACATTCATTTTTTTGGTCTTTGAACTTTGCAGAAATGGTGAATTGTTTGATTATTTAACTAATGTTGTAACATTATCTGAAAAAAAAACCCGGTATATCATGCGGCAATTATTTGAGGCATTACAGCATGTCCATAAGCAAGGTGTTGTGCACAGGGATATTAAACCTGAAAATATTTTGCTCGATGATTCACTTGACATAAAACTTACAGATTTTGGATTTGCATGTGTTCTAAAACCGGGTCAATTACTTAGAGGTTAGTTGATAAAATATGGTTACAATTGTTCCATAAAACTAAGGAACATGTTAGTGCATTATGTTTTATTATTTTTTATAATAATCACTACAATTTATAAACATTGTTTTATTATATTTTAATGTTTATATTTCATAAACATTTTGATATATTTCATTAGTTTGTTAAAAACATTTATAAAATAACTTATAGTTTTAATTTCCATCATATTCCTATTTGTCTATGATACTTAATTTATTTTATGTATTAATTTAGATTTATGTGGTACTCCAAATTATTTAGCACCAGAAGTATTAAGAGTAAACATGTTTGATGATGCTGAAGGATATGGATTCTCTTGTGATCTGTAATTATATAGTTAACATTTTTTATTTATATATCTATTATTAAAATTATACTTATATGTAATACAACTTTTTTTTTTAAATGGCAACCTCTATTTTTGATCACTCATTATTTTTCCACATTATTTCATTAATTTTTATGGTTAAGTTGAATTTTTATTTTTCAAAATTGAAAAGTTACTGCAATTTTAAAGTATGCTGTATTTTTTCCAAGAGTTGGGATGTATGTGCCTTATTATGTAATTTTTAACCTGCAAATATTGGTTTTACTAGTTACTTAATAGTTTTTTAATTTTTTAACTTATAAAGTATTTAATGGCTAATACAATTTTGAAATATTGTTACCTATCATATAATTTTTCACTGTTTGTTTGTTAATCATTATGTAAATTTTGTAAATATCATTATAATTTTGAGTAGCCAATAAATATGTATCATTTGTAGAAAACCGATATGCTGTTCAATTATAGGAAGTGTCAAGAAAACATATTGTATAGCACAAACATATACTCAACATTACGGACTTAAGCTTAATAATTTTCATTATTTTTATATAGATAAATTGTCTAACATGTCCGTACTTATTAATCACTTCAGATAGATATCATTCAAATCATAATTCATATTCAACTTAAAAAGTCATCTTAGAACTTATAGATCATATTCTAAAATATCAAACGGTTAATCACAAAAACAACCTGATGCATTGGGTGAAAATATTGAAGAACAAGTATTTCTTATTTTTTAGATGTTTCTAGTCTATAAAAAAGTAGAAATTAAATTTGTACAGTAGTTAATCATGTGTAATAATCCTATAAAATGAGCAAAAAAAATGTCATGTTTACAGAATCATAATACTATAAAAAACTCAAACTCGTATGTGTTTTGCCGTTTTTCTTTAAACCGCTGTCAAAAGTAGGGGTTGTCATTAACAAAATAATAATTTTACTGCACATGCACATGTGTCATTATCAGAAAAAGAAACAATACATTATAAAAATATGTGGTATCAAGTATAAAAACTAATTAAAAAAACCAAATTTAAATTCGACTAATGCGTATTTACGATTTAGTTATCTTTAAACGGTTATCGAGGAAATTATGTGTAAGTGGTACCCACCCATTCAGTGGTTTAAACATAAGGTAAAAAGGAACATTTTAATTTTGGTTCTAAAATCTAATATTTTATAAGGATGTGTGTAGGGCATAGGCGCACATAGTGTTTTAGATTTTGGGGGCTTGTCAGAAAACAAATTTTTGTCAAATTTAAATTTGTTTATTCTTCATCAATTGCCAACTATCATAAACTGTTGTAATTAAAAGATTTAGAAAAAATGTCAAAATAATGATTTGAGGGGTAGCCTCCCGTAACCCCCTATTTGTGCTTATGGGAGAAAGTGAAGCATATAAAAGTGTTCGCTACCTCAAACATTTTCTGCTAGTTACGCCACTGTTTACACACTACCTTTAATTCAAATAAAAATTTTAAGGCTACAAATAGAAATGTTATCATTATTATCAGTGGCGTGTTGACCGTGATTTTGAAGGGCAATTGCCCGATAATTTTAAGGGGTGTATGGGTCAGTGAGTTCTGGATTTAGTGAGAAATATTGTAGTACAAAACTAACTACATAATACATTTGAATATGATATAAGAATAAGAATAATAACTTGTAATAATAACCCTGTGCCCCCCCTGGATACGCCACTGGGGTGGGTGGTAGGAAAATCAAAAATGAATTGCCGATAAAATATTTTACTTCGCCACGCCACTGATTATTATGCTAGATTATTATTGATTTATTTAGATTCTTTGCTTTATATTTTTGCATTCTAATGATCTTTAAATATTTATATAATACATGTTTCTTATTACAGATGGGCATGTGGTGTAGTTATGTATACACTGTAAGTAACTCAATTTGTAGTAAACAAGCTGAACAATATAATTCAAAAATAAAACTGATGTTTAAATATATTATAGATTAATTGGTTGTCCTCCATTTTGGCACCGTAAACAGATGATCATGTTGAGAAATATTATGGAAGGAAAGTATTCATTTGATTCTCCAGAATGGCAAGATATTTCTGGTAAAAATAAATAGTTATTCAATTATTAAAAAAAAAAAAATTAATTTGTATCAACTAAGGTCCCGTGACGTAGTAGATTGTTAATTTGGGAATAGTAGACTTTTTGAGTATGTATGTGGCATGATTTTATTGTTAAAAACCTGGGTGGTCACCCATCAGGGAGTTAGCAACATTGGATTCCACCACGCCATGTTACAGATTAAAAAATATTTAAAAGCATATATTCATATAGTATATATGTTTATCTTTTTATTGATACATATTATTCACTTTATTTTTGCTCTATATTAAGGAATACATTTCAATAAAATTTTATGTTTGTATAGATTCACCAAAAGATTTGATAAGAAAACTTTTAGTTTTGGACCCAAAAGAAAGGTTAACAGTAAATGAGGCACTGGAACATCAATTTTTCAATGTCAAAGTAAAAGTATATTATTTAAATAGAGTGTAACTTTTTATAAATGTTGTTTTAATTGTAGATGTTTGATCAAGAAATTGCACCTCTGAAAAGAACACTTACCATGAAATCAACAAAATTTAATGAAATATCTCAACTAGCTAAACAAATTAAAGTAGCAGCATTTAATGCTCGTAAGAAATTTTTGTACGCTATACTAGTAGTGCGTGTGATGGTGAGGTTATTAAGTTTATTACCAAGTTCAACTGGTAAGATTTCAGTTAATTTGGTAAAACAAGATCCCTATAGGCATAAAGTTATGAGAAAAGTATGTAAAATCTAAAGTTATTTTTACGTCTATACAATTAATAATTTAAAATATTTTTAGCTTATTGATGCAATGGCATTCAAAGTATATGGTCACTGGATTAAAAAAGGTGAAGGACAAAATAGAGCAGCTCTCTTTGAAAACATACATAAGACTGAATTAAAAGTAATTTACATGAGTAATTTATCACCATCATTGTAAATTTTTGAGTAATGTAATTGTTATATTTAAGATAGTCATTATGCAGACTAAGTTGTTTAATTACTTTACAAATTTAATCAACTTATGTCTAACTAAAACTAATGTCTTCCTTTGTGAATTTTTATTTGTTAAATTATGTTGTTGATATTAATTCTTAGAATTAAGTACTAGTTATTAATTCTAGTACTGTTGTTTTTAATTAGTTGAATAATAATAAAATATTTTTAAATTTGTTTTTATATAATGATTTTTTATAGACTTACAAACAACACGTTAAACAATTAATATAAAACATAATTGTAATGATAATAGGATTTTTAAAATAGGAATACTAGTATAGGAGTCATTGTGCTTTGTAATGATAAAAATATTAAAGTTTTTATGACTTAGTAATAGAACATTTTTTTTTTCAAAATGAGGTTTTAAAAGAATAACGATTTTTTTATTCAGTTTAAGGTATTGGGCATCACATTAAATAATATGGACGTGGTATTTCTTAATTTATGTTGATAATATTAAAACTTGTGTTTTAATTAGGTTGATGTTTAAAACATTTTATTATAATTTTGGGTATCGTAAGATTAAAACACCTTTTTATATTGGACCACCAGTGGCGGCGTGAACATTTTTCATTCGTGAGACCAAAACAGTTTTGAGGGACTACCCACCCCAGAAAATTGTTGGATAAAATATTTTTTTTTGTTTGCTGTAATTAGTTTAATAAATTTTTATAATTGTGTATATTTGTTTATACGAGTATATTTATAATAATGTTAATATTGGAATTGTACGTCCGTCTGTACGTATATTGTCTACCAATACGACATCGACCGACAACCACCCACCCACCCAAAAAGTAATGAGACCCGGGTCTCATAGAACGTTTGTCATGCCGCCACTGCAATCCACTCATTACCCATACACCCATTAGTTACATTTGTTAAAATTAAGATTTATTTTACCAACATTTATGAATTATTTGAACTCATATATATATACATATGTATGAAAAAAAAAATATTCTAAAACTATTAATAAACTAAACAACAGTTTACTGACACAGCATTAATGGACAATATTAATAAATTTTGTATATTATGTTTTTAAAGAAATGTGGAACTAAAATAACTATAAATTAAAATACTTAATAGGTACATTTGGTTATAGATTTGTTAATTTTTCAGAAAGATAAAGTAGATAAATTATCTTAAATATATGTTTAAACATTTTAAATTCTGAACAAAATTACGTAAAATATTTTATTATTACATTGAATGATTGATCTCCTAAACTATTTTTACATAGATAGTAATATATTATATTTAACAGATTAATTCTAAAAAGTTCTAAAGCATGTATTTTTTAAGTTACATTGACATCATAATTATATTTATTTGGTATAGAATATATAATATTAAATATGCATTAGTATTACCTAATATTTATATTATATTTTCATTGTTTCAAGTTTCAAATATGTAACTAAATTTAAATGAGTTAACTACAAAATTAATTTAAAATGTTATAATTATTAGTAAATTTTGCTGTTTTCAGATTTTATCAGTTTCTTTTATTGTTAAAATATAATATATAATAATAGAACAATCAACACTCATAGCAGAATACTCTAAAATGTTTAAAAATCAAAGTACAAAGAAGTTAGACTTAGGGTCACTGAATACACGCAAACCACCAATATTAAGTAGTTATATACTATTTTTTTTAATGTTTAGGGAAGTATGTATTATTGTATTGTACGAATATTTAAGGAGTTAAAATTTGAGTTCGTCCCTGGCCACTACCACTACGCTCTCGTATCAATCATATCGCGTTCTCCTTCCGTAAGATTATATCGCGCAGCGGCGGCTACTCGTGACCGTCAGTGCAATTTCCAGGTGATAAATTTTTTTTTGGCGATGTCTAGACGAATTTTATTTTTAACAACAGGTAGAAAACATATACACGTTTATTTATATATAAATATTTATTTAAATCGAAACTCTCTTCCCCCTCCAAGTGTATTGTCATCGCGTTCCCTTGGCCCAATTGCCGGTCAACGACGTGCTATTTTTTTTCGCATACTTGTTCCCCCGTTCGTCCCCTGAAATCCAAGTTCCGCTCGCATGCGCACCACGCACACATAAGCACGCTGCTTACTGCACAAGTGCACAGGAGTCACTGCGCTAGGCACTAGGCACGGGCGAACACTCGACTGGATTTCTTCAGTTTCTTGCGACAGCGTTTCACGTTGCCGCCACCGCTTCCAATTCTCCCCACCACTCATTCAATGTAACCGATCATTGCTTACGCGGTGTACACCATACGTCTTACACTTCACCTATTATTGTAATAATAAAGTTACTACTTCTACTTTTATGATTACTATTAACCCGTACGTGCAATAATATTGCGCGCGACAAGCCCACATTGCCAATTACACTTGGTCCGAGCGCGTAAAAATCCAAAACGTTGCCAATTTCATTGACCGCATTCGTTTCGGCGAACACAATACAATATAATATCTATATAGGCGCGTCCGCATGTGTTTGCTGCAATAGGTAATTCAGCAATACCACGAGAAATAAAACACTTTATTCTAAACAATGTAGACACATATTAGGTGTAGTATACCCGTATGCAGATCGCAGCAATATTAATTGTCATTAATGTGTTTTTTTTTCTATATAATAAACGGCAGGTAATTATTGTGTAATTTATTATAGTATTTTGTTGTAGCGTGTAAGCGTGCGAGTGATGGTTGCCGCGATATTAAATTACCACGAAAAAATGGCGGAAGAGCTCTGAAAACAATAGACGGACAATATTTCGAGCGGTACGCACGAATGTAATATTTTTTACATTACTATGTTGTATTATCGTGTTTCGTGTTATTGTTGTGTACGACGGCGGTGGGCGCACGAAGGCGGCGTTAACACTGCGACTGCGGTGGCATCACGAACCCGTATGTGTATAGCATAATGACAGTAATAATAATACGTTATTATATTAATATTGTACCCGCAGTGGCGTATTTTAGGAGGGAGGGGGGTTCCTGGGTCTTGACCCCCCTTCTCAGAAGCAAAAAAAGGTTCTATAGTCATAAATGATTTACTCTGTAGGTACAGAGCATATTAATTTATAAAAATATTATAAATTTGACTAATTTTTTTTAGACTCTCTCCCCCACAAAAAATTTGAAAATACGCCACTGTGTACACACATTATATTATATTATTATTATTATAAGGCCAGGGATGGACAACGTGCGCGTACACACACACACACACACTATAACCGCTCAGAGCTTTACACGCACACGTTGGATTTCACACAAAAGGATACGGGGATCGCGTTTTGCCGCGCGCGCGCACGCTCTCTCCCCGTCCCGTCCGACGGTTTGAGCGTGTGCGTTGCCGTGCGTTCGAACTACACGGACTCGCCGCCTTGCCATCACCGCCGTACGCGCACGACTCAATACGGACGTTGCCGGAGGCCACGCCTACCCTGTGGACTTGTACGCGTTGGATTGGACGGTGGCCCGGACACGTGAGCAACCGCCAGCGTGCAGCGCCCGGGCCCCGCCGATCATTTCGGCTCGCGAAAATCCTACGCGCACCACGTAGCCCGCCGCGCACCCGGCAACACACAGCCAGTAGCCTCAACGGCACACAGCGACGACCGACTCGCGGGCACGTAAATAACGTTTTTTTTTTTTTTACACCGTTTTGTTTTTTTTATTCTACGTTTTTCTCTCGATTGTCGACCGGATCGACGTGTGTGTGTGTGTCGTGAGTGTATATCTGTGTGTGAGTGTGTCACCGCAAGTTAGTGCAACCGTTTTTCCCGTTTTAGTGAATTACGTTGCTGCATTTTGTTTACCCGCCGTTTCGTGCGAGAACAAACGGACGAGGTAGTCCTACATATTATTGGGCCAAAATTACTTGGCTGGTCCATAGGATTTCCAGAGGAAGAAATCAAAGTTTCAATCGAACACAGCTGACGAAAAAAAGGCGATTGTTAATATTATATTGTACTCGCTCGTCCGCGTAACGATCTCTTGGTTTCCTGTTGCTCGTTCGCGCGTGTCACTACTCAACATGAAGCGGTCGAGACTAGCGTGACTCGGCACGGCAGGGCGTCTCGCGATTGTGTAAATGGTGTTTGCATCCAGGGTACTGTGATATGTTTGCTGTTGACACGTGGACGACGACGGAGGAGGTGGCTTGCCTGGGCCAGCATGAGCATGAGATGCGGGCTACAGACACTGCTTGAGGCTGCGCAATTCGTCGAGTTACAGGAAGAGTTCGAGAAACAACAGTTGGTCACCTTACACGCAGCTGGTAATTATAACATAATATTTTGACTTTTAAATCATTGTTCCTGAGAGACATGAAAGAAGTGAAAAAGTGTTTACTTTGATGTGTTATGGTGAAAATAAACAAATTAGAAAAGTTAATTTCCCTTGGTCACCCAAATTTTTTATTTTATTTTTTTTTTTGTTAATGTTCACCCGACCTCCGACGCGTAGCTCTTGTGTGCACACCATGTTGGTGCGTAGAATGGCGGGCGATGGACATCAAGGGGGGGTTGCGCATTTCGCATCGGTTGGAGGGTGGGCCCGGTGCGGAGGTGTGATGATCGGGTCCCCCGGGGGCAGCGGCGGCAGGGGGAACGAAGATTCCGTGAACGGATAGAGAGCGGGCGTGGCTGGGCGCACGCTGTATTTGTGGAATGACCTTCGTTGTCCTCTTTCTCACTCTCTCTCTCTCTCTCTCTCTCTCTCTCTCTCTGTCTCTCTCACAACGTGCGATGCGGTATGGTGGCTGCCGCCTTCGTCATTGCCGGAGCGTGGATTTTTACGTGTGCACCCGAAGACACCAGCGTCCTGAAGGTCACGTGCTGCGGGAAAACTCGCCCTCTCCGGAATACGCACACACACAAATATCGACTTGTCGTGCAGATGCATGTGAAATTTTGAAGTGTGTATGTGTGCATGTGTGTATGCGCGCGTAAACATTTGCCACATGGCTCCCCCTCTGAAACACCGCCTCCCCGCCATTCGCCCACCAAAAACTTTCCTCTACTAACGTAATTAGATTTTTTTTTCTTATATTAATTTCAATTCTCATGGTATTGCGTGTATCGGATTATATTATAATAATAATTTGTCGTGGTATGGTTTATTTTCAATCGTTACGTTGGCCATCCTGATGGTAGCACACGGTCGACCACGTGGAGTTTGTTCTCGCCTGGCCCCGTGTCCGTCAATGCGATTTTATTATTATTTTTGTGATATTTGGTATTGTATATATATAAACTATTTTTATTATTACTATGATACACGCGGCCTCTCACCCCCCTCCACTCACTACTTAAAATACTCCGTATACTACGTATATGTGCATATAATATGAACACCACGCGGTGCCGTGAGATCGATTCGAAATGGAAACGTAACCACTTTACGTTTTTATTTCTTTTGCGTGTCTGCACTTGGGGCTCCCCACTACTTTCTCTTTTCGTTCATACGTGTCGATTTATTCACACGATTTACAACCACCGTAATACACGTACGTAACGTACTCATCGTCTATGGTTAACGGTATAGTGTATACGGTCTTACTGTTCATTACGTGTAATGCCGGATACCGATATTAGTATCTGATTCTTTCGCGGGCTTTGGCGAATATATTGTTTTTTTTTTTTTTATCATTTTAGGTAATACATATTATGTTTGCCGAGGTGAAAGCGCGAACTCTGGTTTTCGTAATGCCAACTAATTGGTAACTAATTTTCCAGCACGCGTACTCGCCGTGGTTGGCGAACCTGAGTTTCCCCAGCGTATATTTCCCCCCTAAACCCGCGGAGATGTTCGGACAACTGTGACCAATCTCGTCGTCGTCTCTGGTTCTCTACAGTTTACGATTTACCGAGTGTGTACTTTTCCTCGTTCCCTGGCCGTTACGTCATAAATTAGACGTGTGTGTGGGGTAGAAACTGCCAAAAAATAATACGACGTAATCGGCTTCCGAAAAGATAATATTATCCTTATGACCTCGGACTTACCTTTATGTATTGTATAAAGTTGACAAGATTAACTTGTAATATCATGTTTGAATGATAAAATGTGCATACATTTACTGAATCAGGACATACGTTTAAATATTGAAGAAATTACAAAAAATGGTCAATTTATCAATATAGTATATAATAGGTATTTGCTATAAAATGGAAATACATTTTATCATACATCTTTAATTTTTCTTAAACATCCACCACATTTATACTTAATAGTCGTAATAAGTCAAACTCACAACAGTCATAAATTCATAACTCTACAACTGATGATGCTGTTGGCACGTTTTTTTCGATCTATATTCGGTTGTATTCGTGATTACGTATTATGATTTATTTTATAATTTAATGTGTTTTTGAAATACTTGATGGATTGATTTATTGGAAAAATAAGAAAAAAAAGTGTACCAAGTTACCTATGTATGTATATTTTCCCGCTATTTAATCCATTTGTGTAGTTTAAAAATATAGAAGTTATTGAATTACAGATTTTGTTGAAAAAAAGAACTAGGTAAATTTGAAAAGTACATGTTAATAGTGTTATTTTATTATTTATTATATGACGTGATCCACTTGGTAAGTGAAAAGATTGTTGAAAAATACAAATATTGTGATTATTGCATTATATTTATTTCCAATACTTTTTGTTTGAAATTTGTATGTTATATCGCTAAATTTTGTTTTCATTATTTTCGTATTGAAAAAGTTGACGGGTTTTTCAATTTTGCTATCGATCCTTTTTGAAAAAAAAATTGCTCTTATAATATTACACCAGGTATATAAACACTAATAAATTATACTTTAAATTATACATAATTTAATTACAAATTCAAATTTTCTTAATTTCTATGTAGCTTGATATATTTGAAAAGTATTTAAAGTTTGATGCAAGGTAAATACAATGTAATGCAAATTCATACTTTATAAATAAAATTAAATATAATTTTTAAACTTTTTATATAGGTACATCTTAGTTATTTTTGGCTCAATTATTTTTTAAAGTTTAAAATTATGTTTCTGGACAAATTGAATTACAATAAACTATAATAATATTGAAAATTTAAAAATCTACTAAAAAAATGTAAGGATTTTTTATTTAAATCATGACTTATTAAACCTTAAACATGTAAATGTTGTATACATGTTTGTTTTTGTTTTTATCATTGAATTTTTATAATGTTAAAATCATACTAACCAATTTTGTATGGAATCTTATCTTGGACCCAATGATTTATTTTTGCTTTCTACTTTTACAATGGTACAACGATAATCAATAATCATTCACTGCGACAGGTCGTTTGTGGTGACTTGTGATCAAAATATGTTTGACGAGCGCCCCACACTGAGTTGTATCAGTCACTTTTTATATACATACTTATATTTTATTTTATATTGTGTTCATTGTTTTAAATGAATTTATGATTACCTATACGATGTACGACTTGTTAGATTAAAAGGTTAGTCTATTTGTCGTTTATTTGTTTTTTAAAAGCTTAATTAACAAAATTAAATACAAAGTATGATTTTTGATACTATTTGAATTTAAAATGCTAGTTTTAAAATAATTTCGAATTAACTTTAAAATACTCGTCATAGATTGAACTTGTTATTTCTCATTTTTCTTATCTCTAATTATTCGTTTTTATTATTCCTACCAATATAAATAATGAATCATTAGAAATAGCAAATTATTTAACCATTGATATCACGTATACTATTATTGACCAACTAATGTTTGTAATGTTTGTATTATTTTATCTTATTGACACTGAATGTGATTTGGATTGATTTTTATTTAGCTTAATCACACACCATAATTTTACTACTTATATATCCTTTTTTCCATATCTTATTTTAAAAATTTCATGACGTGTATATTGAATTTCAACACAAATACGTTTAATTCAATAAGTTTTTTTCGTATTTCGAAAATGATTTCTTCATAATTATTACATTTACTTATAACTCTATTTAATTACCAAAAACTGTGATATTATAATATATTTATGTCATGTTTTAAGTATTGTGTATCATTTATTGTTTTATCAATAAACCATTTCGTAAAACGAATATAAATCTTATAAATAATTTATTAATTTTATAACAGTATGTAAGGATGTGAAATTTAAAAAACCCCAATTTAGTACACTTCTTGTATAATACATGCTTACAGAAGTAATTAGTAGTTAGTACACATAATTATTTAAGTGATTTAATCACTTAGTACATCATATATTTTGTTTTTACATAAGTATTTAAAATTACTTAAATGTGTTATTATGTAATTTATATCATATAATATTTTATTTGTACATGTAAATGCAATTAATAATTATCATAAAACAAAAAACGTCGCAGTTTTGTATGGAGTTTGCTTTATTGTACTAATGATAAACGTCTTCATGATCAAATATTATTTCTTAAGTTAGGTTTGTAAGTTTATGTAGGCAATAACTAATAAGTAATTTATTATGATTATGATATTCTTCCATAATGAAATCATCATTTCAGTGCAAGTTGAACAATTTTTATACGTTATGCATAGAATTTATTGTTTTGTAAGAAAATGATGTTTTCAATTTTGTTATGAAAAAAATACAATTTTCTTGAAAAATATTCATGCTTGCCATGTCTATTTATTATGTTTTATAATTTGTAATTCAAAATATTCGCACTCCAATATTACTGGCTTCATCTAATTAAATTTTATTAAATTTTTCAATTATTTGTTTCGAACGTAAAGTAAAAAATACAATATAATGACTGCATAGACGTATAAACTATTTCTATTCTCTTCGAAGTAATACATTGGTAGTTTTTAATTTTTTTTTTTTTTTTTATATTGCCTTTCCTAAGTTGTGACTGTAGTAGGAATCTCGTTGGCACTGTAATATTATATTATGACTTATACAACTACATATTATAGTACAATATTATGAAATTTTTCGTTCCCAGAACGAGACTGCTATCGTTATTGCCCGTATTGTTTGAAACACTATACTGTGTCCTTTCGAGGACTTCTCTCATGCCCGTGAGAAATAGTAAATCTATAGCGTAAGAATATTAAAAAATAAGAGTGCCGAGTACTCAAATACACACAAATTAGGTGACGCGCGTGCGTGGTGGATCTAAATTTTAGTCCACGTGGAAATAATTCCATGTCCGTGACTCGAGTTTCCGCGATTCGGTGTGTCATTCTTTCCCCTTGTTGGATTATATATTTTAATATACGCGTGCGATTTTATTATGTGCGTTTTCCTCCTTCGATAAAAACCATTGCTTTGCTACAATGTTACTCCTACTATATACACCGGAGAAATGACTAATGCGGGCCGTCCTCAGTTTGACGTCACGGCGGCAATGGCTCAACATTTATTTTAATAACGCCGTGTACTAAATTTGTATGTACCTTTTTTTACACAAAAATAAAAAAAACAACCAGGTATAGGTAGGAGGTGTTGTGTTGAGTTGCCCAGTATTTTGTCGAAATGTGACGTTTTAAAAAAAAATATTGATTTCAGTTTTTACAATGCCGCGGTGGTATTCGTTAAGAAAAAAACAATGGATAAAAGTGACTAATTATTTAATCATCGAAATGTTGTTGCATTTTAATGGAGAGAGAAAAAAAAAAAGTGTAGTCTATAATATTGTGTATCGCGTTAGAAAGTCAACGGACGCATCACTCTAGGTGTTTCGGGTCGAAAGAGAGACATTGCCGTCGTCGGCCCGACTACGTGACGACGGTAACGGTGGGACTGGTGGGAGTGCTGGCGCGGTCGGTGGCAATGCTATACGGCTCGACGCACGGGTATGACGGCCGTCGGTGGTAGAGGGGGGTCGCCGAGCACATGGGCTCGGTTATTGTTGTTGCGCATGTACTGCCATGCCGCCGTCGCCATCACTTCCATTCGTGCGCCGATGGAGCGGACGACGTTACTGAGCTACACAACACGTTGTTGTCTGCTGCTCGCGGCGGCGTGGTGCTCGTCGCCCGGTACACGCGTACACACACGCGTGCGCGCGAGCGCACACAACACTGGCACCCGGTCGTCGCCGCCGGGATTTCGAGTAATCAATGCGACGTTGCCGCTTTGCGCGCTCGGATGCCGCCCACCGCCGCCGTACAAAATCGGCAACCGTCGAGTCGTGACCGTTTTTCAAGAGTGTATATTTTTATTATTATTATTATTATTATAATAAAACATTGCGTGCAACCGTGTGTGCGTGTGTTAGCTCTGCTGGTGCACGCGCGTGCGTTTGCCAACTCGTTTTCTGCCGGTCGTGTTTTCCACTCGACCGTCTCCCGGCCTCCTCCGCAGACGGTCCGCACTCCAGTGTACTCCACGCGGCCCGCATACCCGTGTGCATTGTAACCGCCGGACAACCTCCGATGCGCGAGTGTCGGTTCGGGTTTTATTTATTTCTTTTTTTTTTTTTTATATACCTATATTAATGTCCCTCTTCGGCCACTGAGATTAGGAACGAAGGTCGGTGGTTTGAGGGGAAGGCGATAGATAGTGGGGGAACCCTAGCGCGCAAACCAACAGCAGTCTTCTCCATTACTGTAGCGAGCAGGTGGACTTGGGGGGGGGGCTGCCGCCGCCTTGGAGCGCGCGCTCGAGAGTGGTATTGCGCGTTTAACAACAACAACAACAACAACAACAACAACAACGCGTTCGGTTCGGACCGTATGTATCAACTATTAAAAATAATACACGCCGGCCACGTTCTCCATGACGTACCTCTACTCGTCGTGACCACCACGCCTTCTCGACCATCCCCCATGTGTCCGCCAATGCTATATGGTGGAAATTGATGTGTCGTTTTATATTTTTATTCCATTGGACACCAGAAACAAATGCTGCACATAATCGTTTTTTTTATTCCGTAGGTGGTGATTGGGTAACTGAACCGTTGAGTTTTGAGTTCTTCGGTTATTGCTTTTTTTTTCATGTTTTTTGGCTACTTTCGGACTTTGAAACGGCAGAAGTTTTATTCGAGTGGAACTGCAACTATAGTTGCCTTTTAGCCGTGATTGTTGGAATTGCTTGTCGATTATTAGCCATCAAAATAATTAAAAAATTTAATTGTTCATGGTTTTTGTAGGTATTTTCCGACTAAATGTTCAATAGTTTTATTTTTATTTCTGCTACTGTTTATTACCTAAACTAGATTTCAATAATTTCGTAAAATTGGCCGATAATAATTATGTATTAACATTATTATATTTATTTTACACTTATTTACAAACATTACTTTACACACACGGACGCACGCGCACACTAAACCACATACACACACATATATATTATAGCCTCATAGATAATAGTTATCAAGTGTTGGTAAACTGTTATTGTTATCTCTTTGTTAACAACATGAATTAGTTTTATAATAATGCTATTTGCCGTAGTGTATTACATAATTTTACTATTGGTGTAGGTGATTAATGAACGATAAATTACTGTATACTATAAAAAAACAAATGTCCTTTACTTTATTTTTTGTATTACAAAGTGAACGTTATAAAGGTCTTTTTCTAAATATATTTCGAATACATAATTTATTGAACTGCTTTATTCCACAGTTGTTTCACGAATGTATAGGACGTCTACTTTCGTAGGTCCCAAACATCACGTTAGCAGTAGGTGATTACTGATGATTATGTTGCGGGGTGCGGTACAATAGTGTTGATATTTCCTTGTTAGAGCGCCCCCTCATGTTAATTTTTCTACGATATACAATCATATGTAGCTATTATTAGAATTACATTATTCAATAATATCATATTATGAATTTATTAAAAATCATTAAACCAAATTTGTTATACGAGGTTCTTTTATTTTTAAATAGTTAAAACAGTAAAAATATGTCAATGAAACTTTTTTATAGGTTGTCGGTTCGATGATGATACCTTATATCTTACCTAACATTTTTTGAGTTTCTCAAGAAATGCGAAGTACGTAAAACGGTATCTTTATGAGAAACCTTCTAATTTCTTTGGTGTAAAAATGGTTGACATTCTTTTAGAACCAATTAATAATACTTAAGACTTACTCGTAAGGGTATATGGTTATTTGTTTTGTATTATACAGAACCTGAGAGCCATAGAGGTTTCATCTCAACATTTTCCCAAAGAAGTATGTGTATTACATTCCCGTTTGAATTGGTTGTACATACCGTCGATTCTTTTTTTGGATGAATCGCATGTTTTAATTCTTGATGAGTGGAAATGGAACTTGCTATGGGTTAGAATATCACTGAAGGTCTAATGTCTGAAAAAATAATTGTCACAGATACATTCAGATTTAATCTATTTATACTGGTTTTCCTAAAGTTTAGGACATAAACAGTCATATAGTGTTAAAATAGTGTTTTTCGGATACTTTCTTCCATTTCGTACGTTGTTTTATATGTATCGAATCAACAGATGGCGTTCCACGAACGTTGTGTTGAGAAATTATAACAGGAAGTACACGTGCTATGCTACTCAAGGATTTAACTACGATTGTTTTTATTGATATTATTTACTTGAATTGTGATAAATTATAATATCCGTTATTTACAAATTAATCATTTTTAAATTCTGAGCCATAATATAGATAACTGATAAGTAAGATACTTAAGATATATTTACAAGTTGATTGAATATAAATATAAATTGTATTCGGAAAAGTAATTCATTGATTTTTTCATCAAATAAAGTAACGCACATAATTCGTATATACATTGATTATAAATTATTAGTATTAGTTTTATTAGTATTTATAACCAAAGGTATATATGAAAAAATGGAGAAATTAAAATGTATTTAATTTGTTAAAAAAAGATCGATTGAATTTTGATGAATGATTTAATAAATCTTATTGCATTACTTTTAAATTAAAACTTGATTTGTTTGTAATCAAAATTATAAATAATTTTATCCATTAAAATATAAAAATTTACAAATAATTAACGTTCATAGTTTAATTTTATTATTAATCATAGGCAACATATTAGTCGAGTATATTTGTACCTAGGATAAGGTCTTAAGTACATGTAGCTTATTATATGGGCGGTTCCATTTTCCTCCAAAAACGAGATACCGTTTTCCTCCAATGACCATTTTTCCTCCACAAAAAAAAAGTTGGTTTCCCTTTTCCTCCACATTATTTTCGACTAAAGTTATGTCTATTTTCTTCCAATATTTTAAAAGTATTAAAAGTAAAATAATTATATTATCATAGAATGTCTAATTTTTTTTTTAAACAGGTTTTCATTTGTTGCTGATATGTCCTATAATTATAAAAAAATATAATAATATATTCAATTCATTTTTATTTTTATTATTTTATTTATATTGAACATAATTACCTGACAAAAATATTTTCTTTTCTATGCTATAAATAAATTATTTATATTACCTACTTTATTATTTATTGGAGGAAAATGGATACGGCCTATAATATATTATATTTATTTAATTCGATTTCTAATCATTTGTTTTTATGGTGTATCTGTATGTATAGTACATTTGAATTACATGTAATTAAGTAATTCGTTCATTTTCAAAAATTTTGTTACTGTTATCAAACATTTAATTATGGGCAAATTATATATTTATAAATAAGTATAACAGAATTATGTATTCGTATTGATTTGTAATAATATGTGTTTTTACAATTAGTAAGTAGTATTATATGCTACAATCATATTTTGTACTTCGGTAAACAAAACATGTAGTGCTTCTTGTATCATTTATTTCAGCGAAAAATCGGCTCTGCAATATGTAACTTGTGGCGACACATTTGCAACAAAAATAAGCTGGTGACTTGGCATGAGGAACCGAGGCAGACTTCCAAAATTGTTCTCCTATATCCCTCTTTCTCTTTCCTACCCTTTTTATTTTTATTGTAGCTTTTACAGTGGTTTAAAATATAAAATTAAAGGTGGGAGATTTGATCATGCAAGCTGCATAATACACGAATCACCAGTATACTGTATATACGATTTATTCGCTTCTATTATATTGAGAGTTAAGAATTATGATATCCAATGTCATAGATGCTAGATAAACCTAATTTGTGAAGGTACTAATATATATATGTGTGTGTGTGTGTGTATGTATATATGTATTTCGGTAGTTGAAAAATTTTTTTTCAAAAAAAAAAGATAGTAATAATAATAAATGTAAGTACCTATTTAATAATAATTTTAGGTTATATCAAATTATTTCTTATTATATATAATATAATAAGAATAAGCTCTCGGTCTTAAGAAGCCATAATTTTATAAATTTATATTTTTATAAGTAATCACAATTTTTTAGTTCTTTATGAGTCGCTATATAGCATATGTATTATATTTTCTGGTAAAAAATTTGTTTCTATAGATAACATTTTTTATTGCTTATTGCCACGAACAAACAATTATGAGGTAAAAAAAAAACTTTTTTACTAGTTCATTTTATATAATTAACACGGTTACCTATTTATGCTAATTTATTAAATATAATGTTTATATTTCATTAAGTTCACTATTTGTTTTTATTTTTTTAAATTTTATTCATACAAATAAACAAACATTACAATGTTTTTACAAAAAGCGTAATAGCTCTTTTGCTATTCGCATTATAATTAATAAGGTTAATAACTATATAATATATAATGGTATACAAGCATTACTACAAAATCATTATGATACAATTCCTTAAAACACTTTTATTCATGTTTAACAATTATACGTAGTATTCGTTTTTAAATTATAAAGTGTAGAACAGATATATATAAAATCAGTTTCATAGAGCATTATTATTTAAAATATTGCTTACTAACAGTACTTATTAGAACGCAATAACTATAATATTTCGTTGGATTCTATAGGTTTACATATTAAACTTGAGTAGGTTGCTATGTATAAATTGTTGTCCATTGAGAGAGCATATTATTGCTAGTTGTAATATAGGAGTACCTATAATGATTTATCCATTTATGTACATTTTACAATGGTTTATATAATAAATTAACGTAATATGTATGCTTTGTCATTATATTTTGTAGTTTTTTAAGATTTAAGTATATTTTTTTTTTATTTATTAATTGATTATTGTAAAATTAATATATTATAAAGTTTCTTTGCTTGATCTGACATTGATTTCTTTTTTATGATTTTCTTTGTGTTGTATAATATTTCTACAATTGAATTCCAAACATTAGTTATTTTATATAATATCCGTCCATCCGTCACAATTCTCGTTGCCATGGTATTATGGTTAATTTTATGAAGTATGTATTATTTTTGGTCAAAAATATGCTCTTTGTTAATACTAAAACTGTTTTATTTATAAGCATGGAAATACTGATTTTTCACTTATCTCGTCTTATATATTCCATCATATAGCTTAAGTCACTTGTGTATTAAATTATATAGTTATTTTATCCTTAATTATTAGATATTTATTCGAAATTTTAATCTCATATATTTCGTGTAGATATTGTATGTTAGTATGTGCAATAGCGCCCGAACTGAATTTATAATATGGTATGGCAGAATTTCTAATTCAAAACTACCACCCACCTACATTTACCCTTGTGAATTTATTTGATATTACTTCAACTATCAGGAACACTCATCCATCCAATTTGTGTAGCAATTCCCTACGCTTGGAGCGCGTAGGCTAAGTATCACCAAGCATCGTATCATGGATTTATTTTATATATTATTTAATTATTACCTACCATGTATTATTTATTATGTAAAACGATTTTTGCTATTGTTATCGAATGCCACGTTGATTATGAAAATTCTATGTTACATACCAATTGTCATCTCAATTGATGTCATTAATTGTATGAGATTAAAAAATGTATTCTAACATATTTTTTTGTAAATAAAATTCGTTTCATATATGTCTCGGGGATGCACCATTAGAAGCCCAGTAATTCAAAAAGTTAATGTTGAATTTCTGGTGCTAATAAAAATCATACTAGTGTGACTGCTATAAATAATACAGAATACTTAATACAGATTAAATAATTTCATCGAGATATCGACCGAAAAAATATAAATAATTAGTTAAGAATTTCTAAAAAAAAACTCAGTTTATGGTATAATTATTTTAAATTTTCCTTCAAATTATTTAGTTTATTTGGTACAAGCTAATTGATATTTATATTTATCTTCAATATTCTATTGAAAATAATTCCTGGTAAATAAATACCTCAATTATCTTTCAAATTCTGAGTCATTTAGAAAATGTACTTGGTGTGTAAAAGTGTATTAGGGGGAATAAACAATTGATGAATTTAAATTGTTGTATATGTTGATTCATGCAACTACTATATTTATTACTTATTCTGAAGTCAATTAATATTCTATTTATATTGATGAATATTACCTATGAAATAATTTATTTTGGGTTTTAAGAATCAAAAATAGCTCATGTAACCGTTCTATGGGTTTGCTATTAATTGTGTACACGTACCTATTATGGATGCCTTTAATTATCCCAAGAGTACCAAATTATTCTTAGTTTCATAGTTAGTATATATATGCTTTTATTTGTTGTATATTGCATTCAAAACTATTATATTATATACGAAAATGCATTGATAACACGAAAAACAATACTTCAAAAATATAATAAATAATTGAGCCCTGTTGATATATCATATATATATATAGTGACTTGAAACCAATATTGTATGTACACTAATACCCTTTAATATATACAAGTTAAATTAAACTGTGTTTAATTATCAACATATTAACAAATACTCATACAAACGTGCGCAGTGTTACAATTGAATATATCAATCCTGTTGTAACCTTATAGTCTCTACTAAGACTTTTGTCTTAATAAAATATATTATAGTCATTAAGTTTTTAATTCAATATTGTTAAATACCTATTAGTGACAGATTTTTATCCTCGAACAACCTCCTCTCGGCCAAAAGGACCTGTGCTATCATACTCGCTGGGCTCATGTATTTGATTCATGCTTTATTAAATGTCAAGAATATTAATTGTCATGTACCCACATACTAGAATTCTACAATATTATATTTATGTACATTGAGTTATAAAAATTATATGTTATTTAATGTATAAATATATTATTTATATATTATCACGAACTAAGGTAATATTATATAAAATTAAATAATGAAGCGTTAGTAATTAAATATCAGACATCCCTATAGTAGTTACTAAGATGAAGATCAAAATACTTTTTTGATTAATAGTCAGTCCAAAATAGATTAGTTAATATCCTTCTTCTGTCTGAAACAATTCAGATGGAATGATTTAACGAGTACATTTAAGGTACCTTAACAATTACTCTAATTATAGGAAAAAATGAAAGAATAAGTCATATTTCGGCATAAAATTGGAAGAGATAAGGCAGCGGAAGCAGTGAGAAATATTATGTAACACATGTTATGTAATACATAAAAGAAAAGAGGGAGCGAAAGATCAAGGAAGAGTTTATTGAATAAAATTGAGTGATACTAGGGTGACCTGAGGGTAGATGGTTTGAATAAGTTAGAAATACCGGACTGTTTGATGGATGAAAACGCAAGGTGGTCAACTCCATATTATAGCTGGAATAGAAGGACAGGTCAAAGAAGAAGAAAATATTTTGATAATAAGTTATAACCTAGTAATATTTTCTTAAATAATATTTATCTTATAATAATATTAACAGTATTTGACGATTATATGCAAAGAAGGGGATAATTGGATCGCCCATCCCTCTTGCACTCTTTCCTATTATTATAAGAGTTTGTTTATACTTAATATTTTTTCGAATTCAGTTAATGGCTTCCATAAGATGGATTATGTATTCTCAATGTGTAGCTAGGGCTGTAGTAAAAAAATGGAGTTTTCATTAATCTTACCAGTATAAAATAATAAATTCTCGTCGGACACCCTGTATAGTGTATACGAACTTCGTAATACTCAAGTCGCATAATATTAATATTACAAATTATTCATAATATATCTGTGCGGACTGTGCGTGTATGTTAAGTATATATATATATAGTTTGATATCACAAAATTGGCGGCGACGAGACCGTCGCAAACACGCTCTCCGTTGGTGGGCGGTGCGTGGCGGTAGGAGATGGCCCGTGACGTCACCGTTGACGTTCAGATTTGCTTGCCCGCGATCCTCCTAAAACTGCTTTCGGTTTCCAATTGCCACTCGCCTCGCAGTGCCATTCCTGAGCTCAGGCAAGGCGACTCCTCCGATACGTGCGCGAATTCGTATATCTATATCATTCGTGCAAAATGTAGATGATATGTAATATTTTAATTTTAATTTTTTTTTTTTGCGTAATGTTTTCTTCCCGTTGACAAGATAAAACTCTCGGATTACGACGATCACGTTTTGTTGTTATTATGGGAGTGCTGATTTTAAACGTAGACTCCTGGGTAGCTCCACCGAAAAAAAAATGGATTAGACATTATTTCCTGCAGGGTACACACACACACAACTATATTGATACACTATATGATTGCGTTTTACTATTATACGTACATTTTTTGCCAAATTCTTGGTGTATTTATTAACGTTTTTTTATTTTTTCTGTCATTTTATTCCTTTCAGAAGAACCGTTGTCAAACAGTGATGCTGGTTACCATCCTTCTTCGGTAACATTACCCAGCTCCGATCTACCGGCGTCGTTGAACCATATCGAGCCACCGTCCACGCCACCGAGGCAACAACAGCTTCAGCAAGCCACCCCCGTCCTATTGCAGCTACAGCAACAGCAGCAACAACCTCTAACACAATCACAACAACAGCAGCAACAACAACAACCGCAACCACCACCACCACCACCACCACCCCCACCACAACAACAACATCTTCTCCACGTATATAAGCCCACAGTCACAACCGTTGTTGTTACAACCAACAACAATAACGCTGTTGCCGTCGTTAACAATCACGACGAAAATGTCGCATTGTCTTTGGCTCAAGAACTCAAAAGACGTACCGGGTTAGTGATTTAATCATTATTTTTTTTTTTTCATCTTAAAAATAATATCGCGTTTCTTGGATATCCAAATATAGTTATTTCAATGTAGATCAGTTAAATATAGATGTTTCTTCGAATTCTGTTGTATAGGTACGCTGTGTTTTTCGTATTTATACGTTTTTAAATTTTTAATCTTTAATTGACACTTATTTGAACGGGGAGTACAATCCAGCCACAAAATTGTATTCGATGAAGAGGGGGATCAAATTTCTAAAAAAAAATTTTATTTTATTTTATAATTTTTTGATGATTATAAAGAAAAAAAAATTTCAATTCCTTCTTCCCAACGATTTTGATCATTTAGGATTTTGCGTACCATGTATATTATATTATAATAAAATAAATATAAGTACTGTCGGAAAATGAAGGATGGAAGGAATTTTATTTAAAGCGTAACTACTTAATATTAATCATACACGAAAGAGTATTTTACTTCTTGAATATTATCAACCTTAACTTTGAGTATCGCACGTAGTATATGTTCAAATATGAATGAAATAACTGTTGAATTTTTATTTAATTGTTTATTAAGGTGGTACCTATTACTTTAAATTCAATTCAAAATGCCAAACAAGTATTAAATAATGTTGGAATAATGTAGGTTAAAGTGCCTATTGAAAGATTTTATGTTACAACAACTTGTTTACCGATTTGACAACTTGGACGTTTATATTATAATTTTGTTCATTCTTATCCTTAAGTTCAAAAAATTATTGTTTAATAAATAAAGTAAAATGTTGGTTATAACTTATAACTTTTATACCAATATAGTACTACTGTTAGTGGTAACGCATGTGAACATGTGATCGTATCAACTATCCGATTTTTAGTTTTGTATTGATGGTAAAAACTTATATAAATAAACTGTTATGTACAATAAGGTGTCGTTTTAGATCTGGCACCAGAGAAGTGCACAATAAATTGGAGAAGAACCGGCGCGCGCACCTTAAGGAATGTTTTGAGCTGCTCAAGAAACAAGTACCCGCATCTCAAGATGAGAAAAAGACTTCGAACTTGAGTATACTCAGGAGCGCAATCCGGTTTATTCAGGTAAGCCGATGTTCTAAAAAAAACATTTTTATACACTTCCATATTAACACTTTTTGGTATAGTTTGACATACCTAGTTATTATTATTATTTTGTTTTATCTATATTTATTATAATGGGTAACTTACTCTTGTATTATAAAAATAATTACAAATATGCACGCATGCTTCCTCCGTACTGTATATATTGGCACACATTTATTGTTTGCACGGTCGTAGGAGGTCATTTGCTAAATAAGCATGTACCAACAACGGCCTCGTGTATTTTTCTGACAGGACCACTTATACATATTATATACACATAGATATTGCTAATCTTTCTCTCTCGAGAATAAACATATAAATGGAGCTCGGTGAAAAAATGCACATTTGCTTTATATAAATATTTGTTCTGTAATGTCCCTAGGTATATATTGTCTATGAATTTATAAAATAAATTATTTTTGTACTTAATATATAACGATAGTGTGGTCTCACACATTACATATACATAGGCACTTACGTTTTCCGACGTTGTTATTACATTTTTAAGTTGTGTTTGTGTACATCCGATTCTCTGTGGGGGGATTGTCTTCGGTTTTCGGTAAAAGTACAGTATGACATAATAGGTTGATACTCGCGACGCTTGAGGTCTCCTTTTTATACCATGTTTCGCCCTTGGATATTTATGGTGCCGTACTGTCATCTCTTAATGTTGTTCGGAATCGGAATAAACACGTGAGGTCAACTTCTCTTGCAACCAAAAATTTATTTTACGTGCACTCAATGTCGTGTTTATTGTAACAAATCTAAATTTTTCTCTTTTTTTTACTGTAAATATAGATAATAATATACAATTGTACAATTAAAATGAATGGTGCACCTTTTGGAAAACGTTTAACTGATTTAATTAAATGTTTGTAACTAATTAAAATGTATTTTCGGAAATTTTTTTATTTATTCATTCATTTTACTGCGATTGTTGACAGTTAAAATGTGTGATTTTAGCTCAAATGTTATTCTTGGCCAGCCCGTAGGTAAATTAAAACATAAGTTATTAATTTGCTTTAACTACTCTGCCAGTAGATTTTTACGTTCAAAATAATGGAGACACAAAAAATTAACATAACGTTATATTTTCTGGAAGTTTGGTGTAGTTGATGGCATTACGACGATAAACAAATATCAATATAGAATAATATTATGCTACTCGAGATAGTTTATTAAGTTGTGTGAAGATCATTCGATTCATCTGCATAGCAGTTATTATGGGTAATAGAATATTGTGGAAAAAATATTTGGATATGTATTGTTTGGGTTAAATAGGTTTATTATTTTTTTCACGTGTCTTCACTCTTCTGCAAAAATCAAAATATTATAAAAATAATATGTAGTGCCTAGGAGCATTTTTTTCCACATCACGCCGGTCCCGCTGTAACCTGCGCCCGCGCAGTATCACCCGCATGGTTCATATGTGCGTAACCATGACCTACAGGCGGCGGCGATGAATTTTTCATTCGCTCTGTACGTAGCCGTATAACGTCGCACACTCTGTACACACATTATGCGTGTTTATTGTGCACTGCTTTGTTACGTTATATTATAATATACTGATCGGTAAACGGGAATGAGGATTTTGAACTCGGATTACGTAAAAATAAATACGTAAATAATAATAATAATAATAACAACAGTATTCTATTTAAATTATTTTTGTTATCAATACATTATACATATTATACTGAGAAAAGGAAAATATCTCAATAATGGGCTTTATTGGGCTCTTTAAATGTTTGTATATTATTATGATAAATATTTATGAACATGTGGGTGTATTACGTTTAACCAACTTATTTAAAGTGTTAACCGTATAATGCATATTGCTCTATCTATGTTATAATTTTTTGTTCAACAAAATTTTGTCACAAATATAAATCAATAGTTGAAATTAAAATTAAACACAGTTTAATATAGGTTTGTATTCATATTGAAATGCGTTACTTACCTAATCCTATTTCCGAACGATCATACGTAGATTATAT
Organism: Chaitophorus viminalis; assembly: GCA_025469195.1. Lineage (NCBI taxonomy): Eukaryota > Metazoa > Arthropoda > Insecta > Hemiptera > Aphididae > Chaitophorus > Chaitophorus viminalis. Next base: position 39,713 of record JAIPRK010000709.1, read on the forward strand.
CTGCTTTTCAAATTACGTCCTAACTATTACTTTTATTGTTTAAACTTTTTATGGAAAAGGGTACTTTCATATGAAGTGAAAAAAAAATTCAGTTGAAAAAGGCTAATCTCACTCGCCGCACTATGTGATTATCAACACGTGATTTGACTTTTTGATTTGTGTATTAAAAGTAATTTTGATTATTTTATTCCTTAATAAGAATATTTGCATTTATAAACGCAATTAAGAAAAAGGATAAAGTGAATTATTTTATGTTATATTACTGTGTATACTACATCGTTTGTTGTCGCCTATTATTAGTAAATTAAAAATCATCTTTGCTTGAAGTTCAAATACTTAATAAATACATATTGGATGATTTTGTTTTTAATGTAAAACAATAATATTTTCGGTCAATTTATGTTTATATTTTTGTAAAAAAAAAAAAAAATATTCATATAAGCTATATCTCATTGAACACATTGTTGTGATAACATGATAGTTTTTACTTTAATGGGTTTTTTTAAAGCTTTTTCTTTTTATTCAATGGCAACATAATATGTTTTTAATTTTTTATCCTCGTACAGAATATGTTCTCAACATCAAAATTAATTTTGATACACAAAAATCGAATATCGATCCAGTAAGTAGTCAATTATTTATTATAGGCATTTAAAGTTAAGCTTTAAAGTACTTTTATGTATATCAATTATATACTGATTCGATATTAGATTTTTATAATTTGAAATTTTTTTAACAATATATAACTAAAAAAAGTTGCCTTATGAAATAGAGTTAACAATAAAGTTACCGTAAACATTTAAAAAAATCTAGTTAAGAAATGACTTAACATTTTGTAAAATGTTTATCCAATACATAAATTATAAGAAAAATAGAATTAAAACAATATTGAAAAAATTATCCGATTTAAACACTATAACTAATTTATAAATTTTATATTTTGAATACTCATTAAATTGTGGAAGTATTTTAAATCTTTATAAATATTTTGTTTATACTGTTTTTACTCTCAGCGTGTTCAATGATTTTCGCGTTTTACAATAATAAATTGTACATTAAAAACAATTGAAAGTATATTTATATATTGCAGTTCTTTTGGTTTCGAATTTGCATAATTTCAATGTTATATATTACTTATATTACTCACTACTCGGTTACTCGGATAGGTGCGTTAACTAAATTAAATAAGACAATTTTGTTAGTTCGTTAATTTTACATATTATAAAAACTCAAATCGCATTGTATTATAAAATTATAATAAATTGGTAAAGTATAAATGGCTTGATTACATTAATTTGCCGTCTTAACCGGCAATAATAATTTCTTTTTGAAATTCATTGTTTTCTTTTACAATCGAAAAATGGAGTAGGAAAAACGAAACGAATATTGTTACTATTTACAATTATTGTTCGATTTCCGATTGATTTTGGTTTGGTGTGTCCAGAGCCTTAACGTTTAAGAATGACGAATCACACGTTTCACACGAGAAACGATTTCGAACACAAACACTACTGCAGTCTATAATCTGTATCTAGTTTGTTGAAGATCGCATGGGATTCCGCGTTACCATTATTCTGTGTACACATTCTTGGCTACATATTTCACTTAATACAATGTAATAGCAACAATCGGATAATATAATATAGATATGACAATCGATAGTTTTGCCGTTTACGTTGGTCATCTATATTTTATAGTACGAGCAGGGGCGTTATTTTTAACTGCCGACTAATTCATTCCTCCCTCTGGCAATTGCTTTAAATTTTTATCGTTCACCAATACCATCAATAAAAGCTTTTGGATCATTTGATCCGCCGTGTGAGATGTATGCCTGTACGTAAAATATTATTCTATCTACATTGGGTTGTAAAAAAAAAAAATAGAAATATAGAGATGGAAAACAGTACAAGTATTTAAATAACTTCAACGGGGTGGTAGTGTATACATGAATACACGGTGCAGTATTGCAATAATGTACGTCGAATCGGTGTTGGCTGCAACTCTAGTCGAAGTTGGATCCGCCGGTCACTGATGGGTTATTGCCACGATTTAATCCGTAGTGCCGCTTAAAATCTATAATCTAGAGACCAATTTGCCGATCAAAAGTCGTGATTATATAGAGTGCGCATGTTATTGTTTCAGGTGTTGAGGCGAAGAGAGAAAGAGCTGGAGCAAGAGATGGAAAGACTGGCCAGAGAAAAGATTTGGGCCCAACAGAGGCACGCATCTCTTAAAAAAGAGTTGGCTGCCAAGTGGGATCACATTGACTTTAGTAAACTGTTGCCGGACTTGCCGCCCGACGTGATGACCACCAGGAAGACTACTAGTGAGTTACCTAAATGTTTGTTCATAGTTGTAATTAATGTTACAAAAAAAAATTGTTTTCGCTCCGCAGTAGCCACAAGTATAAATGGAGATTTCGAGACGGAAAGGGACGCTAGTATGGTTACCAGCGACGCGGACGACAGCAAACTCAGTGCTCTGTACAGTAGTACATCATCGCTGTCCAGTTCCTCTCCGCCCACTCTGCCGCTCGTCTCCGACATTACTCCCCATCAGGTGCAAGTCGTCAGCACGTCTCCGATGATGGGGAGTACCATTCACATAGTTCCTCAGACCAGAAACTCGTCTTCGTTACCTCCCAACACTTTGCAACAGCAAACCCTTACGTTTGTCCATCACAAAGATGCTCTAAGTAAGTATCAAAATTCTGAGTTCAAAGTATATTTGCCCCACACCCCTTCCTCCCCCATAATGCTTATGTTACTTTATAATTTATAGTTAGTTTATAATTTGAGTTTACAATCTGTTCTCCAACATATACCCGCAAATAACTGTAATGTAACTATTTTTTTTTTTTCAGATCAACACGATGGTACTACTCAAGCAGTATTGACCAAGGTGTCGAATGGTTCGTTTACCTTGTACGGCGACCCAAAACTAACACCCAATCGTTCCAAAGTATCTCTAGCAGGTACACAGTAATGATAATATTGGATATGTGTTCTTATTTTATACATACTTACCATTATTGCACTTGGTATTTTCATATCATATTATTTTGTTAGGCATAAAGATTGGCCCTAGTGGTGTGATTGATCATTCCAACAACTCAGCGACCGCACCAATCAGGCTGTTGCAGAATAATAGCTTAATAACAGCACAAACGTCAGGTAAATATTTTTAATTTTTTTAAAATTAAAATTTGCATAATGATTAAAAATTTAACAATGATTATTAACAGTATCATGATTTGTATTCTAGTTGTAAATAGAGGACAACCAACTTCGAATCATGTTATAACTCGGCCGTTACTCCTAACTCATCATCATACTAACTCTTCTCCAGCTCATTTAGTACTATCTACAGCTTCTTCTAAGGTACTTAAAAAATTAATTTTTTGCTATAGTTCATTTTTATATTGATTATACATATCCTGGTACTTTTTTTAGGCAGTGACTATTCCAAATCAGCAAATACCGCCACTGTCCAATGGCCATCTCTTAGTCAAGCCGAGTGCAATGGTGGTTATGAATAGCTCACAGCCTAAGTCGCATCATTCCGGCCACAAAGCATAGCATTCACCGATCTTTATGTTAAATTATATAAACTATTGTATAATAATACTAATTTTTTGGGGTTTTTGGTAATAACAGCGTATAAAAATAGTTTTAATAACAGTAAAAAAAAAAAAAAAATTACTTTGTACCATGTAATATTTATATAGACCTATGATGAAATTATTTTATTATATTTATTATTTCAAAAACCTGACATCTTAAAAGCCTATTGTAAATACTATAGTTTTAATTTTATTTATTAAAGTTAAAAAAAAAAATCACATTAAAAGATTAATTATCGTAATTAAATATATTTGTCATAATGACAATTTTGTTCATTATGTTGCATATAATTGGAATTAATTCTAAGTAATGAATATTTTACCTGGTTCAGTTTATTTAGGTTATATTTTAGGTCACTGAAAATTTAAAACTTAAAGTACAGAACCCCTATTTAAGACTGACAAGTGTTTAATGCCAAATAATCTCAACAAAATTTTTTTTAGATTAATGGAAACAGTTCATTCTGTCCCTTTTTCATTGATAAAATTAGTGTTTAAAACTAAGCTAAAGTTTTATTTATTTATAAAGTTATTAATAGTTATTTTGTAATATATTTTTACAGAACATATTGACGTTCTGTTTAATTGACTTATTACTAACTATACAAAAACATTAATTATACTTAAGTCATTAATAACTATTTAAAAAATTGTTTTATTTATTTTATTAAAATAAAAATGCAAAAATTCACAAAATATTTACTAATTATTTTGCAAATATGAATTTTTGTCTACAAAGTTGTTATTATCAATGACATATACAAATTAGGTATTTGCTAAAATATTTTGTAGGTTTTTGTTAAAATATAGCATATCCATAAGTATTAATAAATACTCCATTAAAAAATAAAAAATAGAAGAAAAATAATTAATAATTGTAAGCAGTCATAATTATAAAATAGATAGAAAATATATCTATGGTAAAATATAGATTTTAGACTTATTTTGAAGTGTGATTTTTTAAATTAAACTTTTAACTAAATTCTTTATTCAATAAACTAAGTATTCAGACAATTTTCATTAGGTAACATGGTAACAATAAAAATTTAGAAAAATATATATATTAACATTGTCCACTAAAAAATATCAGTCCGAGACAGACGAATTAGTTGTAATGGATTTTAATAATTTGTAACATTGCATTAGATTTTTACGATCACCAATTTTCTCTAATGTTCGGGCTGCCTCGGCCAACATACCAGCTCTTATACCAGGTGGTGATAGAAGTGACATGGGCAAATGTTTGCAAGCCATAAATAATGCAGTTGCATGTTCCCTTAAACCTACTGTACTTTGTTCCCCTTTACCTAAAATAGTATTAACATATTATGAACATTAATTTATAAATGTTTTTTTATGAAAATAGTTTATTATAATGTGCATACCTTTAGTACAAATAACAAAGTGTCGTGTTGATCTATGTCTTAAACTACGATCAAATAATTGTTGGGTTTTTGTTGGTGAAGCTCCTGCCATTAAGCGAGCAGTTGCTTCATATAAGAATACTTTGGCCGTAGCAAACTAAAAATATATATAAAAACAATTTTTATTATTATTTTTTTTTTTTTCATGAAGATTAAAAGATTAAAGAATTAATTAAAACTATTATCATATATGAAACGTGAATGAACTAGGAAACAAATTAAGAATACTAGTATTAGTATGTATAACTGATATGAAAATGACAGAATTATAAATTAATGAATGTAATTTTTACTAATGATTAATGATTATTATTTATATGAATAAAAAAAAAAAGAAAAAATTAATGTCTGGTAGTTCTAGCCTTACAGGAACAAATTGTGCAATTTTTCGTAATGAAGTTAAATCTTCTTGGAAACTTTTTAAATTGGAGAATTCCAAATTAATATAGCCAGCAGGCATTTTCTTTAATTCTTCTTGCCATGACAACATTCTTGTTTCTAATAACCAGTCGCACGCCAATAATAATGTCATCTATAAAAAAGAACATAAATTATTCATTATTCACTAAATATTAAATAACTAAAATATTAATATAGTTATTATTCTTGGCTTACTATTACAATTGCAGGGGGTTTATTGGTTTGTAATAGGATTAACGTTTCTGATAGTATATTGCTAGCTTCATGACAATGGTGTTCTAAAATTCTAGGTTTTGTTGTTAGGACTTTATTTCGACATCTATAAATAATTTTTTGTTTTTATAAACCTTATACTTGTAATTACTTCTTGGTAAATAATGACACAATTTAAATATCATACTTATAAGCAGCCATTGCAGTTTGTGCTAATGGATCAACTAGTAAACTTGGTGGAACATTTGAGATAATTTTATCAAGTAAATCTACACCATTATCTTCACCTAAGATCCAATAAGCTCCAGCAGCAAACATTGCACCCCACCATGCTACTTTTTCATCTTCTTCCACTGGGCAAATATAAGTGTTAATATATTAGCAAAATACTTCAATATTAAAGCTTACCATTTACTTCAGAACTTCCAATTAATCTTGGTTTTACTGTGATTAAATTAGATTCCACAATGCGTTGTACATACAATAGAACATCCGAAGTTACAGTTGGTTGTTGGGCATGACCCACTGCTTGTACAATTTTTCTTGATCCAGGTGATATCAATGTTTGTAAAGCTTTTTCAAGGGTATTCTCCCTGAAAGCCTAATGAAAGGCATTAAGTTTTAATGTAGAAGCAATTAAGATTAAAATTACTTACTCTGGTTACGTGAGATAGTGGGTCATTATGGTCTAAAAGTATAGTAAATGAAGATTTAGCTGTAAATGGAGTAAAAGTCCAATTACAGTCAATGAAAAATCGGTATCCATGATCAGTTGTAAGCCAATTTAAGTTGGCTGGTAATTTATTATAGTTCACTACTTGATTTTGTGCCTTATGCAAATAATACCTAAAGAACAATCATGTAAAAAAAAAATTGAATTGTTGAAAAAATATTTGTAAAAGATACCTACTTTGTATAAAAACCAGCACCTTTAAATGAGATAGTTTTAAAATGAAGAGCCATAGTTGAATAGAAGCGCACACGAGTTTCAACTGAAATAACTTGTCGTCCAGCTGCCTCAGCCATATTAAGTGCACAAAGTCCCAGGTATAAACCAACACCCCAATGGGCATTAAGAATTGGACAATCAGATCCACCAATTAAATACATTTTGTGAAGAACATGATATATTTCACTAAGTTGTTTAGCTGTATTTAAAGCATCATGTTTTTTGGTTCTATCAAATAACACAAAATTAATCACTATTTCATAAAAAAATTAAATAAAAAATTTTACTCGTTAAATACTGCATTATTCCATTTCTTTAAGAAAATTACAACTTTTACTTGATGTAGAAATTGTCTAATAATTTGCCATATTAATGAAGCCCATATTTTTTTACGACTTGTACAAATTGGCCGACCTAAAATTTCTAAGCACTTAGAAAACTCAAGAACGGCAAGTTTTTTATTACCCTATAAAATTATTAAAACAACTGTTATATAAATAAAGTACAATAATATATTTCATATTTTTAAAAACCTTATATAAGTTTTCTTCGGCTTGTTTTTTCAGTTGAATATAATCTTTGTAATGTTCAGAATCTGAGTATATTATTGGATCATTGATAAGAAGACATGTCAAACTAATTATCATTACAAAAATATTTAACGCCCAAACCGATAGAGTAAATACATATGTTTGATATGTGCCAGTGTCCGTTTCAGAATCTTTAAAATAAATCATCTTAAATATATTTTCATATTTTAACAAATTATTTAATAATAATTACCGGTTTTTGCATTTAAAATAGTTCTACCATCAACTTTCTCTGTCCAAGAAGATTGAGAAGATGATACATTGTTATACAATATACTTCCAAAGGGATTAAAGGCAACAACTGCAAACATGAAAATGCATAATCCTAATCTTGAATGATCAGCCATGCCTTTATTTCCAGATTTTTTGCTCTATAATTAAAAAAAAAAAATAGTTTGTGAAACTAAACAAAAATATGTTGAAATTGAAATTCAATTATTTCTTGAACTAAAACTTTTACCTCGTTTAAACAATTTGTAATGTAATCTATTTCTTAAAAATGTGCAATGCAAAATAAAAATAAACTAACCTAAGAAATTATTACTAGAATTACTTCTCAAAAAAATAGTTATATACTTAACATTGAAAATAACAGTAAAATATATATTGGTTTTTTAAGTTTAATGCAGAAACTATAAAAGGAGTATACTATGGTATTGAACATAGGCGAAACTACGGATCAGGCCAGTCAGGCCATGGCCTGACCTAATACTGACTAAAAATATGTATATATTATACATTTTAATAATTATTTAGGCATTATAAATACCTAATATATTTATACATGTAAACGTATACATTTGTACGTTTTATATAATACTCAGACCCGTATTTAAAAATTTAGCGCCCCCAGGCATATAATTTATACCCCCCCCCCTCCCAAAAAAAATAATAATAATATAACACTTATTATTTCATCCATAATCGAGGTTCTTTAATTTTACAATATAACTTATTTATGAAAATCGTTTAATACTTTTTTTAATTAACAAATTATAATATCATAAAAATATAATTTTAATAGAAATATTTTTTATATTTTTCATTTGGCCTGACCAAATAAAAGTGTCTAGTTTTGCCTATGGTATTGAATATGTAAATTAAATAAATATACTATACCAAAATTGTATGAGTGCTTGTCACAAAATCTGGTGATGTAGGTGGTGATGAAACACCCTCTGATATTTCTGGTGATGAAAGAGAACTATATGATTGAGGAGGCGTAAGTGGAACAGGTATATTGTAATCCTCGGGAGATGGAGAAGGACTGCTATAATGTTTTTTTGAGACATTTATTTTTAACATTTTGTTTTCACCTTTTAATTTTTCATTAGCCATTTCCAAATATTTTATATAATCTATAGCTTTTTTAAGTATGGCTGATTTGTTGAGCTAAAAAAATATTTTATATAAAATGTAAAATAACTATCATTACATATTAGATTATTTATTTTATGAATTTTATTAGATTATTTACTATATTAATATAATATACAAACTTTAGCTTCAGGTCCAAGAATCATATCTTTTAGTTCCATAATTTTGTCATTTATACTTGTACGATACCGTCTTTCAATGACGTTATGAGAATTTCGTGGTTTTTCATCTTTTGGTGATCTTTTGTCAATATTCATTGACACATCTGAATCAATCATAACAGGTATGCCTAAAATCATCATAATTAAATTAACATTTGTAATTTCCATAGAAAATTAAATTATATTACTAGATGTAACGAATGCAGCATTGTTTAATATAATTGGTTGACCATTTGTTGATGTATATAAAACAGTAGGTGATGTGTTCAGTTGGGTATTAAAAAAAACCTAGAAATTGGTTTTTTGATTTAATTATTTCGACCACTTTTTTTTGTGTAGTATTCAATATTTATATAAATGTTAAATACTAATGTATTTATACTTGTTTCATTTGATCAGCAGGTAGATTGATCTGTCCAACATTTTGAACTGGAAGAATAGTGTGTGTTCCAGGTTTTTGTATGTACCTAAATTTCTTGTCAGCATTTTGTTCAATTATATAATTAGGCTGAATTGGTTTTTCAGTAAGTTTACGATTAGGTTTAATAACATGAAATGATTTTGGAGAAGGTTTAAGGTCTGGTATAGTAGCAGCAGGAAGAACCACAGGATAATTATCAATTTGTGGGACCTCAACTTGTGGTGGAGACATCAGAATATCTGGTTCAATTTGAGGCAGATCAATTGGTGGAAAATCATCAAATTCGGATAGTAAATTATCATCAATAAACATGTTAGTGTTGACTTCCGGCATTTTGATATCATATTTGTTTAACAAGTCTACAATTGAACAATTGGATTTTTATCAATAGTTTTCAATAAATTTAATATTTAATACACTTACCATCAAGGCCTGCAAAATCCAAATCTTCTGGCATGTCTACGGAATCCATAGTTGATGTGAATCAAAAGGTTGTGGTGTTAAAAAGACCCTCAAACTAACTTCTTGGAAAAATTGAAATCTCGTACATAATCGCTCACAAATCTTAAATATTTTTTCATCAGATTTAAAAAAAAACGTGCAGAGTTTCACAAGTGTAGCAACTCATTTTGATGAGTTCATTCAAACAATAATGATTCGCGGTGGACGATATACGAATTACAATTGCACACTTTGTAAGTATCGACTTAATACGGCAATTAAATGAATCATACGTCTCGAGACGATGAATATTTGTTTCTACTGTGAGTCAATCGGTCGTTAATACCGTGAAATGCCTTCGAAACTATGAGTTACCATATATCGTGTACGAATTTAAGTGAAATAGAAATAGAAATTTATCGTTTCAAGAACAGTAAAATTCATCGTATCGTAGTCGAGGAAATCATCGTACGACTTTGATAGTGTTAACGATAAATATATTATGTAAACATTGTAAACAATAACAATGGATAACGCGTGTGATAGTGAATTATGTTGGCGCGTGCATGTGAAACGAGAGGATTGAGAGCAAAATAGCGACTAATCAGAAAGTAAGGATTATTATCATATTATCATATAATTATTAAGAAACATTATATTACCCGCGCATGTTAAAATATAAATATTTAAAAACAAGTAAGGATTCTGGAATATTATCATATTTTTATATAATTATTAAGAAACATACATTACCCGCGCATTATCATAATACAACGACGCGTATAATTGTGTTTATTTGTTGCCTTTTATTTTATAAATGTTGTAAATATAATGTAGTCTTCGTCGTCTTCACTTAGGTGCAATATATGTAAAAAAGTTTTTGGGTACCATCGGAATTTAGTAGCACATAGAAAGAAGTGTTGCAGTGGAATTGTTGAAGAAAATATCAATAAAAAATCTATAAAATGTCCAGACAATAAATGTGGACAATTTTTCAGCGGATATGCGTTGCTACGAAAACATTTTGAAGAGTACCACAAAATCGTTCTAACAAAAGAACATATTTATTTTAAAACTCTAAATGGTATGTAAAATAGGTTTTAATAATATCTTATTTATCAAATAGATCTTTTAGAGTCATGATTATATCACTTTTTATTTTATTATTCATTAATGATGTTGGTCTTATATTTAAATATTGCAAGTATCTATTAATTGCCAAAATTTAAAAATGTATATACCACTAAACTATAAACACAATATAAATCTGTTAAATAAAAGTTTCCCCTTTTATTATAATATTGATAATGGTTAATAGAGATTTTATATTATACCTATTAATAATGTTTACTGTATAGTGTGAAAACCATTCTTTAATTAAGCTGCTGCTTAATTGTCTAGGTAGGTAGTGTAAATATAGTCTCTAAGATACATTGACAGGTAATCATAATTCATAGGATTCTGTGGAGTCTAATGAATATGCTAAGTAGGTATAATGTAAATAATATGCGCTTTCTTATATTATTTAATGTTATTATTGGTATATTACATAGAAATATATTAAATTTTCATCATAAAGCTGTAGGTAGGTTATACAATTATTAACAAATACATATTTTAATATATGGTTATAAGGTTTACAAAGAAAATATTTATGCAGAAAATGTATGGATGATAATTGATAATTTATAAATAATAAGAATTAAGAATTACTTATTTCCTAATTGTTCAGTTGCTTATGATTATGAATAACTATATTAAATTAATTAATTAAATTTAATATATTTCTATGTAATTACCAATAATAACATTAAATAATATAAGAAAGCGCATATTATTTACATTATACCTACTTTGGATATTCATTAGACTCCACAGCAAGTGTTCATTTCAATTTAATTTTTAATTTATTTTCCAAAAGAAATTTAATATAGTTATTCAGTACTTTATGTATATCTATGGTCTCGCTAGAGACTTCTTTGTGTACGTAAGAAATATCGATAAGAAACCTATAGCGAGACTATTATACATCAAGTTTCGTCGCAGCGCTTGGATCTCTCACTCATGTGTTGGTTGCATGCGAAGTGTGAGAAAGACAGAGCTAAAAACTGCAAATTTTCGATTCTCAATTTTCTCTCGTACCAAGGGTTGCCAACCGGCCTGCATGAGTTATTATACTCGCGGTACTTTCCGGCATTGTGGCATTACTAAGTTATCTAATAGTAATAATAGTAATAGTAACAACAACTACGCACGGCGCACCGCACGTTTTATGTTATAGCCACACCCGTGCATAAGCGTAGAATGGTGGGGGCTAAGAGGGATATAGCCCCCCCAGAATTTTATTAAGCCCCCCAAAAATTTATCAAGTCCCTTGTGTAAAAGTTTACTGTTTTATACGTCCATATTATGTGAAAACTGAAAACATTTTCTATTATTTATTTTGAAATCCAAAGAATATTTTATTTGATAACGAAAACGGCCCGATTTTGGTTGGTGCGCGGCGCGTTCTCTCGCTGAACAGAGTAAAAAATACTTATTATGTTTACTGTTTAGGTTAAAAATAGACGACGATAATACAGCGTTGACGAGACGAGACTTAAACTGGTTAAACACGGAGCAGTTTAGCCGCGCGCGGTCGCGGTTTTAATCCGCGGCGGATAACCGCCTAAAATTAAATACCAATAATCAATTGGATATATTCACAAGAAGGAAACCGCGCCGCTTATAGCCGCGGACGACCGCCTGTGTCCGCTCTTGTTTAATTTTCGGGCGGTCGACCGCTACCGCTCGCTGAAATTAAACTGTGTATTTCCAATGGACATATGCACACGGAGCGAATTGTCCACGGCGGACCGCGAACATGATACGATTGAACGGATTATTTGAATGAAGTTGACATTAAATTGTCCTTTTTGTGGCCTTTTTAAATTAAATGGATGTACCCAATAACGTCTTTTCGGTAATTTCGTTTTAGATTCTGAACGGAGTGATGGAATGTATTGATTTTACAATGATGTGTGTTTTTTTATTTTTGTGCCTGTCATCACGTTTTGGGACAGTAAAAATGCTTCTATTTTCTTAAACAGCAAATTTTCAGTCAAAAATCCAACTTTTTCAATACTTTTTAAAAGCGTAAAAAAAAAAAAAACGATAAAAAAATTACGAAAAAACAGGAAATTTTACGCAAAACCACGTTTTGACATAATACATTTTTTTTTAAAATGCTCTCAAAAACGAAAAACCGCAAACACTTGAAATTTACTCCAAATCTTTATATAGGCTTTTTCTATACATGGATAAGTTTTCAAAGTATTTTGACTTATTTATAGACAATTTAAATTTTCGATTTTTGTAAGTTTTTTTTTTTGAAATATCTATAAAATTTATTTGGCTGTCCGAAAACTTTTGAAAATTTAATACAAGGTTTATCATAAGTTATACTTATCGTAACTAAAAAATATCGGAATATATATATGAAATATGTTAAAATTTTGTAGTTGAAAATTCATAAAAAAATTTCAGTTTATACTTAAGGATTAAAATGTTAACACTGGATTATCCATAGGTTACTCTTCAAAAAACAATTTCTACTGGACTTTAAGAAAAATTTTATGACCGTTTGAAATTTAAATTTTTACGAAATTGCATACTATTGCATATTTCAATTTAACTATAAAATACCATATATTATAATATACTCATTTTAGACCAACATATCATCTCCGTTTAGAATCGTTATTCGTATAGGTACAATGATACCTATCATTGCATTAAAATTTAACAAATCCATTGAATAACCTATCCTAGGAACGATGTGCACTCCACCCCCAACTGTACAGCAGAGCGAGGCCCATCCGGTTCTTTTTTGCTTTTGATATCGTAAAACTAAAAAAAATTGAAAATCGTTTAACACAAAATTATTTTAGAAGCCCATAAAATTCAAATTTGTATAAAATGTGTCAAAGCCATGCTAATTTTCAAGTTGTATTGTATATAAAAATTCATAAAATGTATTCTGTTTATACTTACGGTTCCAAATTTTAATACTAGGTTATCCATAAGCTACTCTTCAAAAATCTAAAAAAATTTCTACCGGACTTAAAGAATAAAATAGTGATTTATTCTCAAATGGTTTAAATATATATTATAATTCAAAAAGTATAAGTTGCTCAAACTTGAAATTTTTACCAGCTATGAAGATTGGTATTTCCTTTATGTCATTTATTTTTCAAAATATTATAATGATTTTAAGCTACTTATAGGCATTTGAAATATCCGATTTTTTACATTTTTTTTTTTATTATTTTTTATTTTTGATAAAAAAATTTGACTTTTACAAAATACTTGAATATTTAATAGATATTCAAATAGGTATTCAAAATTATTTTAAAGTATTTTAATAAGTATTCAAAATTGGCACCAAAAAAAAGTCTAAATAATTAAAACCGCTGTAAAACCGCCCACGTATGTAAGCAAGCCGAGTGAGCGATTTTAAACCGCCGCGGATTTAAACCGCTCCGTGTGTTGCAAGCTTAATGATGAATCGGTCAAACTTGTAAACACTAAACGGTATAGGTAATAGTATAAGTGTACTATTAACTACAGTCTACACTCTACATAAATACACGCTGATTATATTACCTATATCATCTCACATTCATTTTTTTCGTTAAAAGTGCATTTAAACATCAACTATTATTTTTTAAATACCCACAATTATTAACGATGTTTAGTTTATTTAATAAAGTAAAGAAAACGGTTAATAACCCACCCGTTAAAAAACCCATTCAGTCCACTAGTGATCTTGATAAATATGCACTAATTGTATCAACTTGTATAGATTCTATAGTGATGTAAAAACTTTAAAATCAGATCTAGGAATTATAGACTCTGGACCAAAACAACCGATTTTAAAAATAAATATTATTGTATTGATGAAGATGATTTTGACTTAGATTTTATTGTATCAGAAATAAACAAAATCATTTTTCCTAATTTATATAAGCTTTTACGAGTAGCACTTACAATCCCAGTAAGTTCTACTTCTTGTGAAAGATCATTTTCGGTAATGCGGTGAATAAAAACATGGGTACGAAATTCTATGAGTAACGATAGATTTTCAGATCTATCAATCCTTCATATTAAAAGAGACTTAGCTAATAATATTAAGTCTGAAGAGGTTCTTAATATATTTGCTCAAATAAGCAGACGTTTAAACCTTATAATATAATAAATCATTTCCTATTTAAAATGTTTTTTTTATATTTAATTAAAATACAAAATATGTATTTGATAATAATATGATGTATGATATATTATTTATTTATATTTTACTTAATAATGTATTAGTGTCCTCCTTTAGTTATTTTTATATTTTGTTCCTTTACATTTATCTATGATAAATGATTGATTTGTCTCCCTCTTGCATAATGATTTTTTTTTTAACGTTTCCGTCTGTTGACATGTCCGGAATAACAGTGGTATCGGTTTGACGCCCATTTTCGCAATTTTAGTCCAACGGTTCCTAATATTTTTATATTTTATGAGTCCGTCTCGTAACTGAATTGCTTTTTCCGGAGTGTCGGCACCGCCTAAAAAGTCATCCATGTAAAAATCTCGATCTATTGCTGCTGCTATCTTCGGATCCCTTTTACGTTCGGAATCGGTCAGTTTACTGAGACAGCCTGTAGCTAAAAATGAAGCCGGTACCGTTCCATAAGTTATATTTTTCAATTGAAAAGTTGTAATTGGCTCATATCACCAAAGAATCCGTTGAAAACGGCATAGTGTAATATCACAGATTATACGAATTAATTATATTTATATTGGTAATCTGTGGTAATATTATTCTATTCTGTGATATTACCATATATTCCTATATTATGGTGTGAAACTATGGTAGCACGATGACAGTAGAGCACAATAGTCGCACGTAATAACAGTTCTCATAGAAGTCGGGCAGTGTCATACTGTCACCACAGAACAGAATAACTGGTTAAATCTGTAGTAATAAGTGACTATATGTACAAAATAAAATAATTAAATCATAATCATCAACATTGTAATGTAGGCCAGTGAAGCAAATGTGCAGAGGCAGCTAAATTGTAAATTAGATATAAGGCAAAAAGAATATTGAGTAAGGGCAGTCGTGGTATGGAAATACTACGATATACGTGTTATGATAATTTTGTTTGCGTGTGTTTATATTTTAAATAAAAGTTTTTAATCGTTATTTCGTTTGTTTGTTTTGGTGTCACATTGTAAGTTTGCATCCGATCTGAAACCGGTTAATTCATGGTCTTTGAGGACAATAACAGTACCTTTTGTGTCTCTATTTTCCGAGGAAGTCTAAACTGAAACCGGTTAATTCATGGTCTTTTAGTCATCTTTTCGGAGATAGAAATAAATTAAAAGTACATATACGACAAATCTTAGATCATATGCATTGTATACAGCCGTGATATGATCTAAGGGTTAAATAATCGAATTATAAATATATAGCATTATATTGTATAAGGGCCATTCTTACAATGTTCGGTTAATTCTTCCGGTAAGCGTTATCAGGCACTAACCGAACATTGTAAGATCGGCCCATAGATATACATAATATTTATTGTATATGTATTTTTATATATCTGTGGATCGGCCCTAAATAATAATATGATAAATTATTTATTGATAAATCTACTCTATGCAAAGACCACGAGGTAGCAGCACTGCAGCTGTAGTATTTACTTTCTTAGGTTAAGTACTTATTTAGTGTTTACTTATAGGCAAATAGTTTTTGGTTTTTTACTCAACAGCTTAACTATTTGTTTTCTTTGACCGTTAAAGTTACCGATTATCGAGTCATTGACATTTTAGTATTCCTGACTCCTGTAGTCCTGTCTATGGTGAGTGGTGACGGGTGTTAAGTCTTAACAAAATAAAAACTTTTTATGTTTTTTTTTACATTTTGTTTGTGTTCCGTTTGTATTGGTTGATTAATTTTTTTTTTTTTAGAACTTCCTCAAACTACATACACAATGAGCGAAAAAATTTTACAAAATAATCCGACTATCGTCAGAAGTAAAGAAGCCGAAATCGATATTTACACGGTACAGAACTTTATTATAACTAGAAGTACATCATATTATTATTTATATTTTTGCCAACACATTTGAAGTCTGTTCTACGAAGTGAATGAGTTGAGCATACTATATTATGTTAAGTGTTTCAGTATGGATTCTAAACACTGATAACAAATGAATATACTTTATTTTCACAGGCAGTGGCAAAATTTGAAGAAAAACAAGCTATTAATAGGAATGAAAATAGTGATTCTGCAATTTATTTCAATACGTTACATAAATGGCAAGATATAATGAAATGGAATTTGGAGTTAAAAAACAAAGAAAATCCACCCGTAAGTTTTAATACTAAAATAAGATATCTTATTCATTAAAATACTTGATTATTTTTCTCGAGGTTTTTTCTAATCCTTTTTTTATTTGTATATCCAATTAAAATGTAATTTAACTTGATTAACTTACGTTGGTTAACGTTAAGGTATGCAATCTATTTAATGTTTTGAACTACCGTTGAATCATATTAATTGGATTTAATTTACTTAAAAAATGATGCCGATTAATTTTTGAGACATTTTAAACAACTATTAACTTGAAATTTTTCAAATATTCATATTTTTTTTGCTTATAAAAGTAGATACCTAGTTCATTTTGATTCTTTTGTTTTTCACTTTTTTGCTCAAATAACATTTTTAAAATTTATAGTATGTTTTGTCAATTTATGGATTCTGTTTATGCATTTAAAGAAATGTTATATACAAATTTATATAGTTGAAAAATTAAATAATTCATTTTACGAAAACATGAATTTTTTTATTGTACTTCATATAATTTTTCCTTTTTATTAAGAGGATTATAACTCATCTTTTGTTATCGTTGTTTATCTAATGTGCAGTACACTATCTCTGTACAGTATAATATTGCTATACATAAAATATCAATTGCTTTTTTTATATTAGATTTAGTTTAAACTTGTCACAAAATTTAAAGATAATATTTTTGAAAGTACCTACTACCTATGTTATAAATTTTTATTAAATATCAATTAGCCAAGATGTTACTTGGATTTTAAATAGTCATAACTTTAAACTTTATTTGTGAGACTGTATTTAGACAAATTGATGAAAGACAATAAAATGTGGTATAAATCCTCTTAATGAGATTTAATAACAATAGTTTTTGTAGTATAATTTATTTATATATTTAAGTATATAATCTATATTATAATATTTTATTGATTTTTATCTGAATTTAAACAGAAAGAAAAAATTGAAGAGTACAAAAATGATGCCATACATTTATTTTTAATATTAAAAAAGTTAAACAGACTTGATAAAATACGCTCAAAACAAAAAAAAGATATGTTAAATAAAAAGAAACAAGAAATTGATAGTAAACATCTACAGCAAGAAAATTTATTAAACGAGTTGTTTTATCTAAAAAAAGAAATATCTAAATGCCTTCAATACAAGTATAGTGTTGTTTTTTTTTTTTTTTGAGTAATAAAAACATATAATATATTTTTCCAATTTTAGATCTAGTGATTGTGATATTGATCTTGTACCGTTAGATACATTTAGTCGAGAATCACCTGGATCAATTGATTATGCAGTATGTGAATCAAAACTATAATGTAGAATATTTAAAAATATTGAAGTATATTATTTGGTTTTAGGATAACCTGCAGAAAGGCCTGATAAGTGATCATGATTTACATGTTAAACGCCTTCAATGGGAGCTTGAACAACGACAGACCCAACAAAATCAATGTGATGAAGTTGAAAAAAATAAAGAGATTATACTATCTGAAATTCAAGAAGAAAGTAGAATTTTACAAAGTATTTTACCCATGCTAAAAGATATACGCTCTGTAAGTTTATACGTATATACAAATTTACTTTTGAAATATTATGTTCAAAATAGATGTTACATATTTGCAGGCTGCTCAACCATTACAACAAAGTTTTGGATTAGCTCCTTGTCAAGCAAGATCATATGCAGATATAGTAAATTTATTGCCTAAACCATTGTATTATTTATACATTCAAACTGATGCTTATAGAGAAGCATGCAGTAAGTTATATTGTATAAATAATAAATAACATTTACTCATTATGAGATAATAAATATCTCGTTTAATCCATAAATAATAATCATAAAAAATATTTTAGAATCTAAATTTACCGTTTCAACAAATGGTGATGAAGAAGAAGCTAGACGATTTGATTCCAATAAAAATAATGTCATGGATACTAACTCTGACGAAGTAATTATTTTACTGTATACATTAATAAAAACCTATTTTAAGTGTTTCAGCTAATGCTAATTATTAGTTGTTGTTTTTAAACCCCTTTCTGAGAATCCTATAGTACTTATACTTCTTGTTTTAAACTATAGGAATATCGACTAAAAGTACATTTCTTATATAGTAACTGACTAATTAACACTGTTCTTTATATTTTCTAAATTTTAATTAATTTGCATTTTGTCTTGCCTTTTAATGAAATAAAAGACATACAAATTTCAAACTTTTATTTGTATTGAAAATGAAATTGATAAAGCTCAAAAAAGTCTGTTTATATAATTTCCTATCATTGAAAAACATTTAAGTTATAAATATTATAATATTGTGGTCTATTACAGTTTTGGTTACTGCTGAGTATTCCTTCTCCTATCTTATAGTATAAAAATTATTGCAAAATATCATGTTCATCAACATTATGTACAAGAAACTTTATTGTATAAGTTGATTAGTATAATATTTCAAATACATTTTCAGTTTTTCAATATTTTCTTTTGTTTGTAAACTCTTAAAATCCACAAATTTCAATTTTGTAATATATTTTAATCAAATTGCATGAATCCTGAAAAATTCTGTTTAAAAAAAAAAAATTATACAAATAATATAATTAACAATTATTGTTATAAAAAAATTATTATTGTTATTATTAAAAAAACTACTTAATCCTAATTAATTTAGCATTAAATACCTAATATCTTGGTTTGTTTTACTGCTAATTTTCCAATTTAAAGTTTTTTTATACAACTGTTACACCATGGTGTTAAAGTTTCGATTAATTAGTTCAGTAATAAGATAATTTTCATTACATGATTTTAAACTATAAATATTATAACCAACTCTATTTTTTTGAGTGTTAAAACAATTATAAAGTAATAAATAATACATTAATTAAAATTATTTATAATCAAAATTGTTTTAATTTGCTTGACACCAATCAATGAACATTCTTAGTAAATACATTTTTATTCAATGAGTGTTGATTACAATAATCTTATGTGAATGTGAGATCCTTAATATTTATTTATGTAAATAAATGTAAACTAAACTTTTTTTTTACTTAAGAAACACTTACTTATTTACAATTATATACAGTAATATCTTGTTATCCGCGGATTTTTAATGCGCGGTTGGGTCGGCAATAAAATTTTATATAAATAAATTATATTAAAAAAGTAAATAATCAAATAATTGTAAAACTACTGTAAAAATACTCTGTGCGCCCCTGTCTATATATATATATATATATATATATATATATATATATATATATAAATATATTTGTCATTAAAGAGTATTATACTAATTTAGTAAATATTTAATTTAATGACTATGTCTATAATAGCTTTCATGTTTATTATCATTAAGGAAGAAATACTTTTGGTCTGGTTGTTAAGTAAAATAGTTTTTGATTAAGACCCATTGGTTTTTATTTTTTATCTTAATCATAATCTTTCCTTCTATTATGGATTTCCATTATTATTTATTGACATATATCTTTGATCATATAATCATTTTAATTAATTCTTATATATTATTAAATTTTATAGGAAATTGATGCACCAAAACCAAAAAAACGTCACCATAAAAAATCACGTACTGATACTAAATCAGTACAACAGAAAAGTTTGTTATCTAAACATCCTTTATCTGTTAAGTTGACATTGAATTTAAAAAATAACACTCTGTTTGTTATGGAGTTTTTTTATTTGGTTAATTTAAACTTAATTACGGTTACTGTCACTTCATCGTGGTCAGGATTTTCTTCATCCTACTCTAGAGAATTGCTTTCACCAAGTTCTATACTTGATGCATTATTCCCTGGTGACAATGGTAAAGAAAGTCCTCAAATAGTCAACTTTCATCAGTTAGAAGAAGTGAGTAGTTATTATTAAGTAGCTCATGATTGCTGAAGATAAAATATTTAATTAAAAATTTATGATTTAGACGAAAACTGAATTTAACACTTTGGATGTGGGCAAACCTTATATTTGGGCTCAGAGTATATGCGGTTTAGATTTTTTAAATCCTAGCTCACCTGATTTCCTTACTTCAAGAAATCATATAGCTCAAGTATTAAAGGCCATTAATAATCGCCTTAAAACTCGACTTTCCTTAATCACTCAGCTTGACTGTAGCGGTAAGAAATTAATGTCATCTGAAAATATGTACTATATAACTATATTTTCTTACTATAATAATTTCAGATTTGGAACGTAGATTCAGTGTAAATGGAGTCAACTTAACATCAGTATTATCTCCTTGGAATACAATGACCTGGGATAATTTTAATAAACTTGAATACTGCTTACCACATGTTGAATTTGGAGCAGTAACAGAAAATGATTTGTTATTTAAGCGCGTAGTAAATTATAAAACAGGTACATTGTTTATACTAAAACTAATTTAATGTAGCTACATTATGTATATTATGTATTTATATTTTACCCTTATATATTTATTAATAACACTCATTAATTAATTGAATATCAATAAAAACTTATTTAATTATTTAATTAAAGAAAAAAATTGAAGTCATCAAATATTCATAATAGTATTAATAAATTAATTTATCAATGTGGTTAACAATTTATACTATTCGTTGATATAACTTGATATTTAATTTAAATTAATATCAAACAAATGCAATAAGAAACATTGTTAGGAGATTGTGTGAATCACCCATTCGTCTCTGCTCTACCCAACCTTGGTATATATTTATAAATAATGTAATATTTTTTCATAACATCTTTGGTACAATTATTTTTCAGCTACATTAACTGTTGTTATGGCTATTAAATGTGACTACCCTAAGAGTAATCCTATATTTGCCCTTCAATTAAATATGCCAACCATAAATGAAGGAATGTCTGTTTTGAATTCTACAAATAATAATTCTGTCAGAGTAAGTGCAGTTAATATTCTAATATTGTAACAACACTAATTTGAATTAATTTAGGAATTAGAAAGAGAAATAAATATTTTCCATGAACAAGTTGAAGATGAAGACATTAATGAAATGTTAATCAATTTAATTGGTCGTCTTGTTGTATGTTTTGAGGTAATGATGGAAACTTGGGGACATACTGACTTTCCAAAAACTAAAACCATTTTGTATAATATAAGGTAATTGTGTAAAAATGGATATAAAAGTTATCAATTAATAATAATACTTTATTTTATGATCTATTTATAGGGGTCGAACCAGAAGTCATCCATTTAAGGCAGTAAAACATCATTCAGGAATTATTTTTGAACACCGTTAATTATTTTATAATTGTCTGGACTCTAAAATGTATCTAATACTCTTTTGTAAATAATTTTTAAATTTTACAATTATACTCCTAATTGGTTTATTTTTTAAACATACTCGATCTATGACTCAATTAAGATATTAATATTTTAATATTTTAATCAGTGTGTTAATTATGTAATCATAATTTTGTTTTATATAAATGTATAACGATTTAAATACATTTCAAATATTTCTATGAACTTTTTTATTTGAGATATATTTTTTCAAACAAATACTTATTTTGTTTCTGAATAATTTCAACCTTCTGGAACTTGAAATTAATATACTTTTTTGCATTAATTTAAGGGGTTCCGCATATTTAAACTGTGTGTTAATACTCTTATTTTTAATGGACATTAACAATGAACTGCTACATATTTTTTCTTAACAAGTTTGTAAAAAATGTTTTAGGTTATTGAAATATCTGAAGTTTTAATTTAATTGTTAATCATATATGATGGGAATATTGTAACTTAAATTTTATGCACGCATAAAATCAAGTAAAAATGATAAATAAATAAATTAGGTCACATGGTATTCAAATTTGGGGTCAAGTCAAACTGTTTAATATAAGACCTATACAAGCCTTTCAGTGTATATGTTTTAGACATATAACTGGAGCCCCATGGTATATAACAAACGACGCACTACATAAGGATCTAAAAATCTCAACAGTCAATGAAAATAGCAACTCGACATTACAAAAAGTTCCACTCCAAACTCCAATCAAACCAAAACCCTCTCATTTCCGGAATGTCCTCTTTAACCATCTTCAGCAACCCTCCAAAGAGATTAAAATAAAATGGCCAAAAGACGCCTTTGCCTAACAAAAAAAAAAAAAAAAACTGTTTCTCCGTATGAACCTAACAAATTAAACAGGAGGTACTGTTGATAGACGGTTTCCCCTTCAAGCCAATCAAGTCATTGTATTTTCATTATATAGTACATTATAGTTATTTTCTGTATAGATTATAAATATAGTTTTTATTAATAATAATAAAAAAAAAAGAAATAATAAATATATGTAATTTTTTGTTAAGGTTCCCATCTAATATAGTCTGTAAAAGGTAGGAATTATAATATCATTCATTGCCCAAAAAATGTACCTGATTCTTACTTCTTAGACCAAAAACCTATAATTTTAGTAAGCTTCTTGGGAAAGAAATTGTTTTCAATATTTCTTATGGTAGATATAATTTATATACATTTTTATTACGCTATATAAATCTTCTAATATATATTTACTTCGGTTAGGTATGGTTTAATATTTATAACTTATTTAAATAATACCTAATTTACGTACTATAGTAATCACTAATCGTTATATTTATATCATAATATTTTCTTCACTCCATGTTAATATTGTAACAATCCCTATTAATTGTTTGTTTTTACTAGGTCCTAAGAGATCTGACCTCGATGTTATGCGCTCTGATAAATGTGTACTCGTAAAGGTTATGTAGCTTATATGAAATTGAACAATCATATCTATAATCTATTATTTATTAAATAAAGCCATTGCAAGTGGATCTGTCTCATGTCTGTGTACGGTTGACCTTCGGCTTGTGTCCGCCGTGTGAATGAGATGGTTCGTCATCAATCTCGTTCTCAAAACTTCGTTGTTGAACATCTATCCCAGACTTACATTCCGTGGACTCCTTGCATATCCTGGTCAAACCTTTCTCGTCTTTGCCCGGTTGAACACTCACTCCTTGTCGAACGCGCACGATGCGTTCTCTTCCGCGTCATTATCCGTGCGGCGGCTGCTCTTTCGTCAGCATACTACTTCACGTCTCGGCCATTTTACACATTCAAACAGTGGCGCACCCAGAAGGGGGCTTTGGGGCTAAAGCCCCCCTCCCCCAAAAAAATATATTTTTCACTAAATTATACATTATTATAGCATATTTTCACAAATATAGTACTACAATGATGATTGATTAAACACATAATATAACATATAATAATAATAGTAAAAAAATTACTATTTATAATTTGAGGTAATTATTTACTTATGTATAAAGAAAATAGGAAAATGTTTAAGCCCCCCCCCCAAACAAAAATCCTGGGTGCGTGCCTGCATTCAAACATAATAATATATTACTTAAGTCTTAATGTCAATACACTATATATATAAATACACTGCCAGATGGTTTTGTATATAATAATTCCTTTCTTTTTAGATTCTGAATGAAACGACGAGGAACGTATATAGGTACATATACTGATTTCACCATGGTATGTGTTTTTGTTGTTGTTTATGTTTGTGTACACGATTTCGACTAGAAGGATTACTCCGAATGTCCGATGTACACCTATACAGGCTATGTATGTATACAAACAAGGTCCCTAATAGTTTTCCGATAGAACAGGTAACATATAAAATACCTATGTTAATACGGTACTGTAAACAATCATAATATATGCAAAAAAACAGAGAAAATTTAATCCATCAGTTGATTTTCTGTTGTATTTCAACTGCATGATTTTTAGTTACGGTTGTACTCACTACGGAATAGATGAATGAAAAAAAAAAAAACTAAAAAGTATTATAATATGAAAAGCACTTTAATATATGTAAAAAAAAAAATTGATAATATGAAATTAAAAGTGTAAACATTGGTATATATTATGTTTTTTCACCTACTGTCGTCTATTGAGTATGTAACGATTTCAACTCTTTAAAAGTTCAAAACAGCAACTACAATTTCTATGCATTATTGATATTTAATAGGTGATGGATTTTTCGTGGAATATTGAAATTTGTTATTCAGAATGGAAATTGTAGAAACTCAATTATATTTATATAACACAAGAATGAAAGTGATGTACAATATACTTAATAGACTGTATACGGTAAGTTAAAAATACCACCAATATATATCCATATGTATACAATAGAACTCAAATAATTAATATTCAACTGACGTTTATTATATTCATACTTGTGTATAGAATGTAGATCGAGACGTTGGGCGACAATAACGGATATAAACTACAAGACAAAAGTGAATATTGTATCTATGACACACATATTTATAACGTCAAGAGCACGTACAAACTCGAGTATTCAGTATAATATTTATGTGTACATATATATATATATATATATATTTACCTACATATATATGGAAAATTCCTTGTTTTTGTTGAAGCAGTTAAGGTAATAAGTAGAAGAAAATAAAATCAATAAAATGAGGCCTTCAGGATGCGAACTGTAAGGGACTGAATAAAGTGAATATACACGTAATTATGTATACGTGCATGTATAATAATATGTTATAATTGCAAGAACAAAGTGCGTCAACGTTGACGTCTCGACCCTGCGGCGGTTATTACCGTGAATTTATTATAAATTATCGTTCCGTACTCCATATATATACGTCTGGTGTAGACGTGTAGTGGCGTATGTAATAATTCGTACTCTCGCCTATATATAATCGGAGAATTAATGCGCGTGCGTTGTTCTTATTTGTGCGTATAAGTATAATGTATATTAATGTAAAAATACAATATTAAAATATTTGCAGGATCGTTTCTGTTAAGCAGACAAATACCGCGTGTATTTATACGCATATCTGTTATTGATAAACGATGTTTTCCGGTCAATAATAATAATAATAATAATAATAATAATACGTCCTTCCGGTCATCGTCGTCGTTGCAGTCGTCCATATACATTACGCTAATGTAATGTATATATCACTGCATTACTATAACAGTATTACACTGTGTTGCAGGCTCATAAATTATACATTGTACTCATATATTAATAAACAAGCACACGCACAAGACGGCTCACTCTTGTGACGTCCAAATACATATTATATAACCGCGTATATATCGCCACAGCTGTCTATCGCATCTCTCGGATCCATTATAATATCATATGCACTCGCCGAGTGTATGTGCGTGCGTGTGCGCGTATGCACATTTGCGTGCATGTCTGCCGCTATGTGTATTTATTTATCTTGCACGACATATTATACACACTCACACACTTACATACATTCACACCCACTTGCACACGCGCACACACTCACACATACACTCGCACACACACACACACACACATACACTTACACTCGCACACGCTGGCATACTCACGCACACACACGCGCACAGATGAGTGGGCACCCGTATGATATTTACAATTATACTGTTATCATTTTGTTATTATCCGCACTGCACGTCACGGATGTGCGGCAAAGCGCATGGACCGCGCTCTCCTGGTGCCGCGCTAGGTTGCTGCGTTCCCATGGCGACGGGACGAACAGCGGGATGGCTGTCAGGACAACATACTACGGCGGCGGCGGCGACGACGACTACGACGATGACGACGATGTGATCATTATATTAGTGAACATGCCAACAGGCAAGTGACCGGACACCCACCACGTAGGTACTCTCACGAGCACACGCATATACCACATACACACATTGCATAGCAATATTTACGCACGCACACTTACGGCCCTTGAGATTTTTTACGAATTTTCCATCGAATCCGGACGGCTTTTTGATCTCGACGAAAATACCATCACCATACGGCGCTTTTGACGGACAGTCAGACCACCAAGGACGTCTCCGTTCGATCATCACCGATACGATGCCCATCACATCACGCACGTCCATTGATGATTAATTGGTGGTCCACAATTTTCAGGTGAGTTTGTACGCCACAAGACGCGTACAAATTATTACTCTGTAATATAATATCAACTTTTAGCATAATAATCATAATATATACGACAGCATGTTGTTCAATATTTATAACATGAATTGTAACGATCGTTATGCACCGGGTTATATATATATATATATATATAAATACTCAAATAGGTTCCCTAAAAAATTACCAACCATTATAATTAAACCATCAAGACGTATGTATCGTTTACAAAACGTGTATCAGTTCGCACGAATTCATTATACAACCATTGATGACGGCGACAACGCCAACCAAAACGATTATAATAACAACTTGCATTTACGTACTATAGTTGCTTGGTTTACCACCGACAAATTTTAAAGTTGGTCGAAAATCTGTTTAATGTAAAAATTTAACGAACAAACGATTATGACTATAAAATTATTTAATTAATTATTTATTGTATTATCTTCGGTTACAACGAGCAAAAATCTGTTATTTTTTATTTCCGTAATATTTTTATTATTTATTTTTATTTTTTTTTAGTGTTCAATCTCTAGATTAGTTTGCATTAAAAATCTTCAAATATATATTTTTGATCTCTACATAAATGTATTATTTTTCAATTGCTATTTATTTTATCTAAATACATGTGTTTAATACTGTGAATGTACCTATTAGTATTTTCTGTAAAAAAGTGTTATTTACAATTCATATTATATAGTTACAATAAATAATATCAATTAATAAATCAACAATAATCAATCGCGGGGTAATTTTCAGTTGAATAATAATGATAATAATATAACAATGCTAACTTATAAAATAACAAAATTGTGTGAAACGAAAGAATGATCGTATTCTGTATTCAACACATAAATGTAGTGAAAATGCCTATACAATGCGCCGTTTTTGATTATTCTGTGTTTTGTGTACATTTATTCCACAAAATAATACTATTATGCTACATAATACATTATTATATTATATATTATTTATTATTATTGTATAACATGATAATGAACATTCATTATACATGTTATATAACTATATCATTAAACTCAATGGAACCTATATCGTATTATTCAATTATTCAATTTAAATTAAAAACTTAAAATTCATTTGTTTATTTTTTAAAAAAATAACTCTGTATAGAAATATTACGTACTTCTATTAATTTTATTGATTTGTGTCAAAATAATAAAAAAATTCCCAAGAGGATGGAATTAACCATCAGAAATCATTCTTCTCTCGATCATCAGAGGTTTCTAGACAACATCTAGATACAATTTTAAAAACACACATATTATGGTAAAACCAAAATACATACCTCATCGTTTCAATATTAGAATCTAAAAGTTATTACTTGGCTGGTGCTTCAAATCCATAAGTGTTTTATAAGTTATTAATATTAATACTCATTAAGGACATTTAAGTGTCAAATGTTCAGAGAACACTTTATATAAATGTTAATATGTTATACACTTTCATTGATTATATTTGAATTCATATTAAAAAGTATTTTTTATGGCATATTATGAATTTTGTGAGTCTCGTATGATGAATACTTTTATTTTTTTTATTAAATATATTCACATATACATGTAGATACTTTTTAATACTAAAGTGAATTCTTATTAGTATTAGTAATCTCGCTGTATAATTTATATAATAAATTTTATAGTAGTGATATTAACTATTTAAGAAGAAGACATAACTCACAGGAGATATCTAGCAAATAAAAAGATGATTATTAACTATTGAAATTATAATATATTTTATGTTACGATTATTACATTATTATATCTTTGAATTTGTACTTCATACGTTATTATGGACGACAATGGTCTGTTTGAATTTTAGTTGCTTGCGAGTCGTGGTCATAAAATTCTACATATAACCTGAAATATAAGACCATTTTTATTATAATAAATGACGTAATGACAACAACAAGTAATTTAAATCCTTTGAAAATCACTGATCTACCCCAAATTTGGGAGACTACCATTACTACATCAAACTTCAAGTTGCGTGTTTTAGAAACAATTTTCTTCACGTAAAATTTGTCGCACAGATTAAGCAATAGAAGCTTATACATTAGCTGATGTTTTCATTGACCTCTGTTGAATAAATACATTTCTTCAGAGTTGTTACAACATATCATCATAATATGTCTCAACAATGATTCTGATATTGTACTTTATTGAACCCCAGGGCTCTAAGAGAGTGGCACCATGGACAAATCTTAAATCTGGGTTAAATAAAATTTAAACTTTATTAGTATATTAGTTAAATAATCCGAATAATCGTTACATTTATACAGGTTGTATTCATAATTGTACATGTTAAGCAAACGTGCAAATTAATTTTCTCTCATTAAACTAATATTGGAGTACTGTTAAATAAAAATTAAACTAAATAGTATTTACATTATTTTTTTACCAAAACAATCGTTACATCGTATTATTTATGGATTGTAGTTTAAATTTGGCATTCCTGTATTTTTGGTCTCCATGGATTTTATTTAACATTCAAAGGAATCAGCAAATAAGAGAGTTTAAATAGTAACCAATGTGTTACAGCAACTATTATAGTACTAAATATTATAACACTTAACAGTAGTCTTTTTCTAATGTCGAATAAGAAAATTTAATGAACAAATATATAAATAATTGGGACTCTGAAAATCAGTGTTTCATTCAAATAGTCAGTAAAAATGGTGATATACTGTTTGATTCATTAATAGAGCTAGAAAGCTCAGGGTATTAAAAATTTGATTACCAATATGTCTCTAGAAAATATTATATAAGTATTACTGTTTTTAAATCATTCACTTTCGTATTATTATTAATTATTAATTTGGTATTAAGTATTTATTATACATATATATTTCTCAATGAATTAACACTATTAAGAAGCTTACTTAGATAATAATTGAATTCCATTTTCAAATAACTATTGAAAATACAATACTCTGATACTTCGTATTATACATTTGTATAATAATAATAATAATACAAATACAAATTTCAATACAATAAGAAATACTTAAGATTTGAATTATTTTTCAAATTAAATGTTTTAATTTAAGTTTTACCTCTATGGTCCTAGAATTGTTAAATAACTAATATTCATTGAATAATTAATTAAATAACTAAACTGTTTTTAAGTATCCATAGACAACAGGTAACTTAACGTTTAATATAGTATTGTTTTGTTTAAAACGATGGCTTTTATTTGATATAAATAACTGTAAATGTATAGAATTACTTTATACTGTAATATACTGAAATGAAATTACTCTTTATTTAATAATATTTTAAAGAATTTCATTTATGATTTGAAATTGAAATGTTTTGTTTATTGATTATATTTAATACAACAAACCGTAGGTTCTTTAATATATCTTTAAAAAAAATATTAGCTTCTACAGGAGCTTACCTACTAGCTAGTAGGTAAGCCTGGTACTTGGTAGGCCCGGGCCTACCCAGATTTTCACTAGAAAAATACCTACCAATAATATTAAAAAAATTATATTCAGACAGTTTCACATGGACGCGTATCATACGCGACGTATCGTACGCGCGCGTTTACATTTTACATTGATAAAGTTCATACGCGCCAAACCGGCGAGGGAAACGCGCCATCGTTGGAGTGGCGCGAATGAATTTGACCAATGTAAATTAAAACGCGCGCGTACGATACGTCGCGTATGATACGCGTCCATGTGAAACGGCCCTAATACACGTTTTTACAACAGTATAATATTATTATAACACTATAATAATATTTGTCTGTATCAAGACGGCGACATCATTAAAATGTCATTAGGACTATCGCACTACGTAAAAATAATATTGAAAAATAGGTACATAATCGATAAAATCGTTGATTACAAAATTATCGAGATAAAGTTTTGTTGGGAATTTAGTTTCACGATTAAACTCATAAACATTTTAAGCATTTATCTAGTATCTACCTATAATTATTAGTATTGTGCGATTCGCAATCCCGAATGGTCATTGTCGTTACAGACGTTACAGTGTACATTTAATAAATAATATGAAACGGTTTTTGATTCCTAATAAACTTAAATCAAATGATGTCACTGAAAATGTTTCAAGTGTTTTAGATCCGTCGAAAATTTATTTTCCTTGTATATCTACCTACTACAATAGTTGAATCAATAAAACCAGATTCCAAACAAACAAATTCCGATAAACTTTTAAAATTGAACGGTCTTGATTTAAGTTCAACTTGTGACGAAAGTGCCGTACAACCTGTTATTAATTTTCCTCGTACAGTTATTTCCGGAAAACATTGATGTTTTCAAAGCAGTTGGTATAGTAAATATCCATGGTTGGAATATTCAATTACGCTAAATGCCGTTTTTTGTTATTACTGTCGTCATTTTCCTCCTTACCTAACGGTTTCTATGTCTCATACTGAAAAAGATGCTTTAATTAATCGTGGATATTTCGATTGGAAAAATATTAGTAACCTGACAAAAAAACATGAAAATACTAGTTCGCATAAAAATGCTGTAATAAAATACAACTTATGGCTGTCAACGAAAAAAATCGGCTCAATTTCATCTCAAATTAACCAACAAGTTAAGGACCAAATCATAAAAAATAGAGAAACATTAACAAGTATAATATGATGTATTTTGTATTATTCTCGACAAGACATCGGAATACGAAAACATAAAAAAATCAATTCTACCGAAGATACAGATAATCCAAATTGGCCTTGTCATGACGTAAACGAAGGTAATTTTTTAGAAATGATTAAATTACTTTCATTAGAAAATGAAAATTTTAAAACTAATTTTAAATCATTACCAAAAAATAGTAAATATACGTCACCTGATATATAAAATGATTTAATTAAAGCTGCATCAAATCTTATACATTACATAAAATAGTAAAAGAAGTAGACCTTGGGAGTGACATTTTTAGTTTGATTGTTGATGAGGCTAGAGATAAATCGAAAATTGAAAAAATGAGCGTTTATATAAGATATGTACACGATTAAAAAATAAAAGAAAATTTTTTAGGATTCATTGAATTAAATGAATTAAATGCCCAAGCGTTGTGTAACGGATTGATATTATTTTTAAATAACACGGGTTTAGACATTGGTAAATGTGTTAGTCAATCTTATGATGGTGCTTCAGTTATGTCGGGAGAATTTTCAAGTGTTTAAACAAAAATAAGAACTTTAGCAAAAAATCCATACCCATATATACATTGCCATGCTCACAGGCTCAATTTAGTTCTTATTAATGTTACACAAAATGTTTAAGAAGTAGGTGAAATAATAAGATTTTATTAGAAGCTGGTTTTGCATTTCAATCAGTATCTACTCTTTGTCATCATGCTTTTTTTCAAGAAACAAGGTTCAAAATCCCACAGCATTGTGATACTAGATGGGTCTCAAAATATAAAAATATACAATTTTTCAAAACTCATTTTGGTAGTATTTTAAAGGTTCTTAATACTTTTAAAGAAAGTTCTAAAAAAATGAGAGGCTGCAGAGGCAAAAGGATTGATTTTACAGTTTACCAAGTTTGAAGTTATTGTCATACATGTTTGTTTAAATGAAATATTAAACATCGTAAACTGTCTTTCAATTAACTTATAGTCATCTACTTTAAATATAGGACAGTGCACTATGTTAATTAAGGCAACAAAAAAATAAATTAGGATTTACGTGAGGAAAAAAATTTCTATGAATTATATGAACAGTCATTGATAATTGCACAAAATGCAAACGTATCTACACCATCAACTAATGATGTTTCTTCAAATAGGATGTCTCAAGGCTCAAGTAGAATGACAGATTAGTACATAATTTCTACTACTGGTAAAAGACGTATTTTTTCAAATGATGAAAAAAACTAAACTTAACATAATATTTTATAATATTTTAGATGTCATATGTATTGAAATGAACAGGCAATTTGACGAAAATGGTGAATTTTATGCAGTTTTAGGTGTATTAGACCAAACTTTAAAAGAATTTTTAGACTGTGAAACACTATGTAATTTTGCAAAAACTTTTCCATTTTATCGGTCTAATGAATTTCTCATTAAACTAAAATATCAATGTGCATTAGGGAAAATATTATTTTCTTCTAGTTCAGGTCTTTTTGAACTGTTGAATGAAGTACAAAGTTATGAAGTTGGATTTGAAGAATTAAAAAAAGTAATTGAACTTATTGTTGTAATTCCTGTATCTAGTGCTTCTGCAGAAAGAATCTTTTCAACAATGAGAAGAGTGAAAGCATACCTCAGATCAACTATGAAAAGTTTTAGAGTAAATGATTTGACATTACCTTCCATAGAAAGAGAAATAAGTGGACAATTTTTGGATAATCCATCGGCTGTTATTGACGAGTTTGCTGTTATGAAGAAAAGAAGATTAGAATTTTTACTTTGAAAATATATTATAAATTAACAATAAGTATATAGTAAGTTACTACTTTACGAGTATATAAATTAATATTTATAATTGTATTTTGTAAAAATAAGAGTATTTAGGTGCTTCAATAAAAATTGCATCTTTTGAAACTATATGCTTATTTTTTGGTTCAATTTGTTTTAATTTTTAAGTAATTAATTATTCATTTATTTATAAGAATAATCATTGAAAACTTTGAAATTATAGTAGGCTAGTAAAAAAATCAGGAAAAGTCCCCATTACCGTCGTTGAGTAAAAGTTTTATAGTGGGCCTACCCAAAAAAAATCCTAGCTACGCCCCTGAGCTTCTATATTAATTTAGCTATAAAAAACTTCAATGTTATTATAAAAATTATTAAAAGAAATTTATGTATCACCGAAACCGATTAATAAAATATAATTTATAAATATATATTCTAAAATTAGTTTTCTAATGTATAAACATTAATTATTTCTGAATATATCATTTAAGTATATAGAAATAAAATGGTGTCATGACCTGCTGGTATAGAAATAAAAATAATGTAAATATATTTAAAATTGTCTAAAAAGTTTCACTAACCTGACGTGGTTTAAGGCAGTAAATATTTCAAGAGGCTACGATAGTCAAAATAACAATCAAATAACTAATATTTTGTTCTTATTTTTGCAATTTTCACACTGATTTCCTCAATTATTCAAAAAACTCAAAAATGACCTTTTCAAGGTATTAACTAGACAAAATTTCCTCCTAGAAAAGATTATCCGAGCAATTTATCTGATTGAACTCGTGTACACAGACCCAAAAATAAAAGAAAACACACATTATGATAAAATCAATACATTTCTCGTTTCACTGAGAGTCTAAAAAATATTTCATCCACTTTCATTTACAATTTTTAAGCACGTCTCTGTATATAGATATTACAACTTTATTAAGTGGACTAACATAGGTTGCCTAAAAACCCTATAGGTATACAAAATCAATATAAATATTATACATTGTTCGGTGATTCTGGTTATGGAAAAATGTTAGTTATTGTACACTCTAGTAGAAATTTTAAAATAGTATAGTAAAAAATTATTAATAAGAAAATAAAAAGTTAAAAGTATAAAATGTATAAGGAAACCTAAATTAATGTTTAAGATGTGTGAAGAAATTACAATATTATTCAAATAAAGTTTTTGTAACAAAATAATTTAATATAGGAATATAGTGGTGAATTAATGTCAATATAAATTCGAGTCTATAATTTTTAATTATTATTATTTTTTAATCATATTTTTAAGAATCCAATACAATTATTATTATACTTGAATACCTACATTACGATACATTAAAAAAATGTTTTAATGATTATACAGATATTGATTACCAATTTTATTTGTGTTAACATTTTATCTTATGTGTCTTTGCTTTAAATTATTATGGGATCAAAGCTATAATATATTTAAATTACCATCCAAGAGGTACTAAGGGAAGAAACTATAAAAAGGTATTTTTAATAAAATCATAAATCAGGATTAAAACTATTTAATGTCCAAGTTTATATTTTTTAACATGATCTTTTAATTTAAATACTGTACTTTGACAATGGAGTTTAAGATCGATTGAAAATATATATACGTAAAGTCATAAATGGTAACTTTATATATATATATGAGAATTATTTATCATTTATAAAATAAAATAACAACTCGTTGAAGTTTCCTAATGTTTAAAGAAATAAATAGTAATTCATATATAGATGAAAAATGTGATTTGATGTTTTTCTAAAGTCAAGATTTTTGTGATATAAGTATTAGGCACATAAATTACCATTTATTATAAATATATATTTTTTCTAGCACTCTGGAAGTATAAAATACAAATCAACCAATGGGTTATTTACGTCAAAAATATTATCCTAATATATAAAAAAAAATAAATTATTCTATTTGTGTCACTGGACAATGAATGTACATTTAAAAAATAGAGTATAATTTTTGCCTTTATTTCAGTTATTGAGTTATCTACAGTACCAGTATAGACTAAACGATATATTGTATATAAAAATATTTTATGCAAATGTTTTCAATTTGAAACTGTGTGTAACAAATGCGTAAACAATGCACGGTATTGCATTACATTTTCGAACAACTTACAATAGACGTAAACATATTTTAGGTCGACATCATTAAAACTTAAATGCTATCTTATCAAAATAACAAAAGCGCTAATTGCTTCTACCTTTTGTTAAAACATCAAATGCTAATTATGTAAAAATATATATATAAATACATAAATAGTATATATTATATTATATTATAATTACGTTATTTAAAAATTTGTTCTTCGTAACAATAAAACAGTATTATACACTTAATTTATACGCATCTCAATACTCAAACTCAATGCGATATAAAAATGTAGATAGAATTAAACTAATTAGGTAGATAAAAGGATCAAAAATTATATTAACTATTGTGTAATACCATGCATTTTAGAAGTTTTTATTCATATCATTACATTTATGGTTTTGTATTTAGTTATGCAAGATATAATAAAAAACTTTACACCTTTACCAATTGAAGCATTTCTATTTCATAATAAGTCAAAATATGTAATAATTAAATTTTGAACGTGGATAGTTTTAAAATTATAAAATTCCAATATTGTTATATTATAGCCCATAGGTGAATTAAAAAAGGTAAAATATTAAAAGCAATTATATTAAGTGCAATTTATATAATTTATATATAAACTTTTTATAAACTAAATAAACTATGAAAGGCTCCAAATATATAGTAATCAGTGGTGGTCAAATGATTTTTTTATGGGGGAAGAGATGTGGTTTATTTTTTAACATGTAATTTTTTTTTATAAATGTATGGATATAAATATAATTTACCAATTTACCATACACTGATAATTGATAATAATTTCGTTATTATAACAACACTGATTTCGAATCTGCAATAAAAAAAAACAACCAAACGCACTTCGTTTGAAAGTTCGTTTTATTCAAAAATCGTATGTAATATAACCATACCATGTCTGATAGTGGTTCATTATTATTTCAAATACAGCACAATTCTATCATACTTGAAAAAAGACTACGAATAAAGTTTGTTATTATACCTATAAAAGGTCAAGGTTTTATAAAAAATGCATGCTTGTTTGATTACTTTGAAATATCTGGAATATGTTTTTTTCTCAAGAACCATTTAAAATTTTGTTATTTTGATATATTTGTAGAGGTTTAAATACTATCCATATTAAATTAATAAACGATATATGAGTATAATAGTATAAATGTGGCTGAAGCATAAATTTGAATATTTAAATTAGAGTGAAAGCCTCAATTTAACTTTCATTAGAAGATCAAGCTTTACTTTAAAAACATTGTGGTTATATAGAGATAATAAATAGTATTCATTTTAGTACAATTTTCAGGCACTTATATACAATCATCCAAATTTTAAATTTTATAAAAATATAATAAATGTGTAAAATGAAATATTATAAACTTAAAAACATTGTAATTTTTTAAACTCAAGTTTTCAATTTCAATATTTTTCAAATTAGTAATTATAATAATTTTTTAGTTTTTTGATAAAAATTATCATATATAATAGAATATAACCTATGTTTTTGTATTTTATGTTATTTTATGTTATGGGATTTTAATTTTAATTTACATTTTGATAATTTGATACCATAAATGGTAAATTATAAATGTTAATATAGCTTAAATGTACTTAAGGAAATATTTGTTAGATTGTTAACTCGGGACTAAGTATTAGACTATGCGATATTATCTATAGCTAACCCGAACGCCAGATCATATAGAGTATTCGCTATTATTATTAACCACGTGGAAATGTTGAAACTTAACCCTTTGGTCAAATAATATTTGTTTAGAACCCTTAAAATTTGTAAAGATTATTATGTAGTTGGAACGTCGATCCGCAGAACCGTACTTAAATAGTGGTGATGAAATATAATTTTGAAACTTTACAACCTTATATGGATCCATCCTATTGTTCTGTCCCTAACTGAAAACATAGGTCCAGACACAACCAAAAATCGTATCTAATCCTCTACAGTTCTTCTAAAACTTAAAACCTGCAAACCTGCAAATCCATATGGAGGGCTAGTAGCCATAGTTACTGAAGCCCTACTTAAGCGATTAGAAAAAAAAAAAACAAAAAAATGGTTTTCATAATAAACATTTTGGAAAATAAAATTATTATTTATACTTATAAAATATGACAGGTTTTCGATATATTTTTAATAGAAAAACAAGTGTTTTGCTAAAATATTATGATTGTAAAATGTCTATAAAATTCTAATACAAATACTTAATAATAAATTCAAGCCTCTGATTAATATTTATAGAATAACAAACAAAAAACGTATAAGCTAAATTCGTAGAAATACACAATTTCTTCAAAATTACATTTTCTAACGATTATAATAGAACTTTTTAGCAATTCTCTGGTAAGCATTTATTCACTGGACACTGGGCACGAAGAATATTTTATGGAAAATCTTACATTTAATTTTTATGCCTTTAGTATTAATTTTGGAAATGTAATGAATTTTAAAGTACAACAATTTTTGTCGAGTTTTGTCAAAACTTTTATTTAAATGCTTTGTTTTTGAAGTTACTTTTTTTTTTTATTAACTACTAACAAATATGTATAAGGGACTTTATATTAATCTTTTGTCAAACCAATATAATTTTAGTGAATATTTTTGAATGAAGCTAAAAAAAACTTACCACTATAAAATATTTATAAAAAGCTTGAAAAATTCGAAATATTTTGAAAATTATACATTTTATAACGAATAAGGTTTTTAACATTCAGAAAAAATTTACCGTATATGATCTATTAGTTAAAATAACATTAACTAAAAGTTCCTTTTTCCTCTATATTGTATTGCTATTAGACTGGTATTATATTAGAATATTTACCTAAAATATTAAATTATATGGTTAGTAAATTATCCTAAAAATCAAGTACTTTTAAATTGGTAATAATTTAAAAAAAAAGGTTTTTTTCTTCTACGATTCTATTTATAATATTTTTCGTACTTTCTCACTGATATTATTTTTTCTAGCTGTACTACATATCATTGTATTGAACAAGCATTATATTGGTGCCTAATATTTCCCAATGTATTAGATTATTTAATATGTTGTACTGTGTCAGTCTTTTACAAACACATTTTTTTAAACAAGTGTTCATGATTTATTAAACTATTATATTTCAATAATATATTTTTAATTATACATACCTTTATATTTCTTATTGTCAATATTTGAGTCTATATAAGTTCCATGAAAATATATTTTTTTTCAGCATATTCTATAACGACTGTAACATTTCTTTTTCATTTTGTGTCCATATTTAACTAATAATTAGTAGGTACCTTATTGGCTATTCACTAGTCATATTCGTTAAAATAAAAGCAATTCAAAAGGATTTAAATTAAAATATTAAAATGTTGGCTTGTTCAAAATCAAAAATTGTTATATTTGATGGTAACATCGATTAACTTATTACTTTTTTTTAATCAATAACTACATATCTACGGTTAATGAAGAAACCTTTAACTTACTATGGAACAATTTTGTTCTTTTTGTTTAATTTTTATTTATAAAATCTGTTTAGCATAAGTGTTGAAAGATTTTTAAAAGCGAGAATGACAGAATAAAGTATCCTTTCAACTTTCAGTCTTACATAAAAATAATTTAAAATGTTATTTTTTTTGTCAATCGGTATAATTATATGTTATGTATTTTAACATTCACCTACAACTCAAAAGAAAAGTGAATGTTGGTTTTTAAAAAGAATAGTTTATTATAATATTATTTAACTATTCAATATGTGTATACAGTAGTCAGTAGTACAGTAGCAGTATGATCAATATATTTAAAACATTTTTATATTTATTATATTTATATATATAGCCTCTATACTTATACATATTTCTAACATGTTCGTTATCATTTCTGAGAAAAACGTTCAAGTTTATATGGTGGATGGGATAAATGTAGTAATAGGTTATAGGACGAAGGGCAGCATGACTCTTAATGGGTTGACAAGCTGAAGGAGAAGAATATAGGACGAAGGTTTAAGAATTAAAGAAAAACATAAACATTGAACAATTATAAACCATTTTAATTAAACTTATATATATATATATATATATATATATATATAGATTATTTTAAGCTTTTAAGTCCAAAATAAAATATCTTTTAGTTAAAAAGTTTTACTTGGATGTTATTTTTGATAATCCTCCAAGGCGTTAGAACATTATTATACCTATGAGTATGACTTATAGCTTTTCCTTAAATACTAAGAATTAAAGGTATATGTATAAAAAAATTGAAAGACACAAAATACATAAGGTACAAATAATAGATGTTGTGGAAACCCCTAAGTTGAACCCGAGATTTATTTATGAATTGTTTTTTAAATGTTTTACATGCTAAGTGACAATCAATTTTTAGTAGTAGCTGATGACATTTATCTTTTGATCTTCTAAAATTCTGAAAATTATATATGTGTATAAGGAATATAACATAAATGATTTTCTTTGTCATTTTGGAAATGCATACTTGGTTCAAATAAGTTAACTAATTCTATCAATAGAACAAGTTTTAACAAATTTAGTAACATAATAGATTTACATAAAAAAAATTAAAAAAATTTTCAAGTTTTATCAACAAAAATTTATTTGCCTGGGCTCTTATTCTCGGGGTTATATTGTACTGAAATTGTATTATGTTTAATCTGCGAACGAATATTTGGCTACATCTATAGAGATTGAGAAAGGCTGTGTCTGCTGTGGAATCTTGGAAGTTGAAATTTATAATAACTACATAGAACCACAATACATTAATACGGACTTACATTTCTGACCTTTACGGATAGGATACAAAACATATCAAAACAGCTTAGTGTCCCTTAAGTTTAGTGGCGTGTATAAAAACTTGAGTTAAGTCTTTTCTTCATTTCCGCTAATAAAAAAAAAAGTTATTGCATATGATTTAAATTGTATCTTCATTTATAAATATCAAATAATACGAAATAATTAGATGCGTTTACAATATTTTAAAATAATTTAATTTTTCTTCTCATTTTAGGTTTGCATATCTTTAAACTAAGCACATTAAATGTGCTATGTGCAATTTTTTTGCTCTACTATTCGAACCAAACTAAATTTAATTCTTACGTATTTATTGAAAATGTTAACTGCAACTCCCTCATCTATTTAGTAAACATAAATTAATATATTAGTTCATGATATAATTTAATTATCAATGTTTATTCATGTGTAGAGCAGTTTGGGACCATAATATATAGTACCTATACTCTGACATTGATATCGTAGAAGATATTTGATTAATCAACGACTCGTAATAATCTAGTTTTAACGTAAATTAATGTTATTTACATATGTATTAATCTTTAATCTAGTATTCTATCAATAAAATGTCAAGTATTCATCAAAAATTAGGTTTTTAAAAGATATTACTATTATTATTATTATTATTATAATTTATTTATTTACGAACAGTGAGCCAAATATAATTCACAGACATACTTATCATAGCCTGAGTATGGGTGTTACACTTACCCTACTATGTAAGAAGTAGTGTATAATGTTTAAATAAATAATATAGTATAATTATAATATTAGAACTATTATTGAAGTAATTTATTTTTATGTTTTGAAATGACAATATATATTTATCATTATTTGCGTTTGCAGTAAAATAATTGTTAAATCATTAAATTAATTATAATTATAAAACAATATATTGTACTTAAATTTTATAATTTATGAATTCTGATAATTCTGATAATTGTACTATTTACTATTTCCACGTAATTCTGCAGTCTATAGGTTGATAATATTATACTATGCTTGTATTGTAAAAGAATATAGGACCTACCTGTATTAATACGGTTACGGTCCTAATAGTTAAGTGTTAAAACAAAATGATGTATAACGTACGCTTGTCAAGTCCAATATAAACTTAAACACTGTGAAATAACGTAGTTACGATGAAAATGTTTTTTTACAAACAATTTTTTTCGAGGATAAAATAAAATAATGTATGAATAATTCATTAATATCCAACGGTATTTCTAGCACGTTTGTGCTTTACAGACTTGCGGGATTGTGATTTGGCTACCTACTTAATGAGCGGAGAATAGTTCAAAGCAAAACTGAAGATAAATGATTGCTGGACAAAATATTTAACTCTATATGCACTGGATTTTATTGACATGAAATAAAAATAAAATAATTTATAAAAATACCCACTGGTATTATTATTTTAATTTTTGAATAATTGAACTACTGAAAATTTATAATACTATTTTCACTGTAATAACTTATAATATTTTAATAATATATTTATAATTATTTATAACTAATTATTACTAGCTATAAAAAATAATATGTCAATATTTAAAATGAATTACTTATTAGTTATTACATACCTATTTTATATTTACATTAGTACATGATATTATTATACAATTCTATAATCAATTACATCCTCAGGTTTACGAACTAAAAATGAATAAAATAAACCAAAATAAATAATTACATAATATTTTAATTTTAACTAAAAATATCAAAGGTCCAACGAAAAAATGTATTTATTTAATGATAATAAACGTCCTTATATGGAATTAGTACAGAAAAAACAACATAATACTAATTAGGTATCTAGCTGTAGTTATTAAGTGCACAATTCATGTAACGAATTATTATTTATTAATAACATAATAAAAGTAAATCATGGTTAAAATATTTTATCCAGGTTACGAGCCGTATGATTATTATGCGTTTATGTGATACGTTTACATTTTTATAAATACATCATAAAATGTTAAAATTAAATACATTACACTATTGTCTGTTAAACTTATACGTACTGTGTAGTTATGTACAATACTCTATTACTGACTATTATAACCATGGATAATAAATTAATTTATTATCTATAATTACAAATACAGTAATTACGATAAACTTGGGCACGATTAATTGTTTATACCGCTCAATTCATTGATTTTGGTACACAAGCTTTAATAGTAACAGTAGCATAAATTAGATTTTAAATATCTTGAGACACAACAACATCTTTACGCGCTTTTTGTCTTTTACCGTTAACGAAGAGCCAAAAAAGGGTTAAAACATAGGTTTAAATAAAATTCTAGCCCCCCCCCCCATATAGTATCCGATAGTATCCTACTATATACAGTCGTAGCTACACCGCCGAATACTTAATTGTTATGAACTATGTAGAATTTTTTTGATATGCTTGTTATAAAATATAAGACGTCTAATAATTGTATATATTTTATTCTTCAATCTCCTACACCAAGTTAGTTTGCATTATCAATTTCAAAATAATACAAATTTTATCAAACATTTAAAATATATAAGTACATCATACATTCCACACAACGGATTTACAAATTAATTAAAGCCGCGTTTTTTCATTATATTCCTTCAGTCATCCGTTAAAATTCGTAACTAATTTTTCCTTTCCATATAAAATTCCTACGTGAATCCATATGAAATTTTAATGTTATTATAAAATAATTGATGAAGGTAGTAGGTACATCAAGTCACAAACTCGACATGTTCCGAAATGTTACAGGCTATACGCCAACTCTGCTACAGAACTTGGTAGTCGAACGTTGTCTTGGAACATGGTAAAATGTGTAAATAAAATTTATAATACTGACATAAGTAAATTAAATTATACATAGGTAATATATAAAGAGTGATTTTCATATTTTTTTTTATTTTTTCTGGGCATTATTATTCTGGTTTCGTTTTGTATAACTTTTCTTTAGGTCCAGAAAGGATTTTACTTAATTATTATTCATAACGCTATTAGTTCAAATATAAAGTTTTCTGATTAAATATAAATAATAAACAATGTCATATATGGCATTTCAATTTTAGAGAAGTTTTTGTTATTTTTAAATTAGGATTGCATTCACACTACGATAAATAAATTGAAAAATGTTGTGATTCATTAGTTTATTGTTTTATACTAAGCGATAAGCTTGTATAAGAACTGATACATATAAGACAAACTTTAGACATTTTCTAGAAGTATGAAACTTGTTGAGTTGTTGCCTATAACTATGTAAACCTTCGTAATTTCGTAAACCTTCCTTTAATATTTTCGTATGACTAACATAAAGCAATAAATAAGTGCCTACATATCAAATTAATATTATAAATGTAAATTTACAATATTTAAGTTAGATTGAAAATAAAATGTTTGATCACAACAACTGAATAAGTTGGACTGCCTTCTATTTGTTAATAGAAAAATGTTTACTACTCGACTTACCTGGTGTACAATATTTATAAATCGAATGATCAACAAGTTGTAATTGCAGCTATAATGTTGAACCATATGCCCATAAGTACCTATATTTTTGTTATTATTTTCAGTACATTTTATTTGAAAAGTAAACTAGTTTTTAATGTAACTGTTATTAAATAATAGTAATAATAATAATATTATTAAACTAAAATAAATAAATATCTTAAAAAAATAATTCGTTGGTATCACTTATGAAATGGTACTTATCTCTTATGACTTATTTAAAATGTATTATAGATGATACCTTCATAAATCATGTGATCAAAATCTAATAGTGACTTATATTGCTATAACGAAGTACAAAATAATTTTTTTTAAACAAATTTCTGAATTATCATTATGCAATATAATTGTCAAAACTCTAAAATGGTATTAATGCGCAAACAACATTTTTATAATTGATCAAAAGGTTTTTTAACCCTTATGTTTTCATCGTTCTTATATTTTAACATTCCATTAAAATTGACTGTGTTGAATCCCTTAAAAATCATTACTGTTGCGCCGCCCACTTAAACCATACAAATTACTATCGTGGTCTGCGGTCGAAACGGTATAGACATGGGATTTCTCCTGCGGTGAACCCAGAGAGCAGTAAAGCCGGATTAAAGATTCGATGCCACTCTGAAATAAATTTATTGCCGAGCCAGTAAAAGCGCGCTATGTCGATAAAATGTCTTTAGAGTTTTGGACTGACGTTATAAGTCGTCGTGCATGCATTAACGCTTTATTAAATAATCGGATTAGGAAACAAACTTAGCTAAAAAGCAATAAACATTTCAAAGACGTAAATTTCAAATAAAATCAATGACAATATAGTCAAAGAATACATTAGTTGTGTTGATTTGCAATACGCACGTAAGATGTGTGTTAATCGGAATGGATCGCATTGGCGCATAATTGTAAATTTAAATAATACTACGGCTCATGTGAACAAAACATTTAGCGAATCTATTGCCCATATTATGATAATAAGTATTATAGCTTCAGTGAGTGTTGGGTAGGTACCAGCCATACCAGCCGAAGTCGAAAATTCGCTAAAAAAGATTTT
This sequence comes from Chaitophorus viminalis, assembly GCA_025469195.1. Taxonomy (NCBI): domain Eukaryota; kingdom Metazoa; phylum Arthropoda; class Insecta; order Hemiptera; family Aphididae; genus Chaitophorus; species Chaitophorus viminalis. Next base: position 84,562 of record JAIPRK010000709.1, read on the forward strand.
CAGTTATTTGTTTTATATCACCACGCAACCACGCCGTCCAACATTAATAGCGTCGCTATCCCATGTCTAACCGAGTCTACCGAACTTTTTATCTTAAAACATTAATAATAAGTAAATACATGCGTAAATATATAACCATAATTTTGATTTTTGATGCATATGTTTATAATTAAAAATACTACGATTTGGCTTAATATTTTATATTTTAGTATACCATGTATCCTTGTGACCGAGATCAACAAAATGTAACCGCATGGTTCACGTGCCGAACTTACACTTTTTATTTAAGTTGGTGTACGCCATCATTCTTCAAACAGACAGAAAAGTTATCTAAGCTAGATACCTAGATGTAAGTTATGAATAATATAAAATTTATTAAACGTTTACGTTTGTTTGGATTGCAAGTCGAACGAAAATGGTCGGGACAGTAATTGTAGTGTTTATAATATAGGTTACGCGGTATTATAAAAACAAACATGTATTGAAAGAATTACATTCGTAATTTTTAGTTAAAAACGTTATAATACACATTAATATTAAAACATATTAACATATAACATATTAAAACACATAATACTAATATAAGAAATTAAACATTTCCGATTGTTACGTAGAATATTGAAAAGAGGGGAAATCACTAGTTAATTGTTAAATTGTTATAGATAACGACGTTAATTATTTAGCATTTTGTTAAAAACTAACCAAATATTTTACTATTTCTGTCATAAAAAATAAATTAGATATAATATGATCCAAGTCTTTTTTTATTTTTTATCATACACAATCTATAGAATTAGGACAGTAGGTTTACATGTTGAGAGTAATAATATAATATGAGTGGTTTAATTAAATCAGTCACCGATTAGACTCTTCAGACTCTTGACTATAGTCGATTACATTGTTTTATTTATTTATTAATTTTTGTTATTGGGATCTTTTTTCTTTATCTGCTTTTTGTAATGCACAAACGACTCAGTGCACAAGTACATATTAATTTGGACCCGACTGCCTACAGTCAAACACAGACGGCTTGAATATGCCCAGGTCAAAGTTATGGGTTGATGATGGTGGCCAGTGGGGTAGTCACCGTTTATAATATTGACATATTTTGAAATAAATAAAATAATGAGATTATTAATAATAATTTATTATATTATCACATATATATATATATATATATCTGGATAAATTGTCTATACTTTTCTTCTAGGTTGCGCGACATAAAATCAACAAATATAATATGTATAACCCTAAAAATCCGCTTTTTATAATTATGAGTAAATAATAATATACTACAACACTAATAGGTGATTACTCGGCTAAGCTGATTTTTTTTTTGGTAAAATACCAAATTTGGGCAGTGGTGGGAGGGTGGGTGGGTGGAATATTTTAGTCTTGCCCAGGTCAACTAAGATTTTCAAACCACCACTGTCGTTAAACTATTTTGGTCCTTAGTATAATAACTATATATATACGCTGTATAGCTGGTTTTCGCGTTGTACGTGCCTCTTTTGTATAAATATTGCATGCCCATGCAAGAGGCCGCATGTATATAGAATGATACACATGATCTACATACTAGTTGTAGGAACTGACAAGGATTCTAACGTACGTGTAATTGAGGACACCTGTGATTATGGGTTTCCTTGTAACCCACATAATTTGTTCTGACGGACCCTGTACAATATAAATGCATAATTACAACACGTAATGACGTGGTGGCATTAAATGTTTTCCTATATACTATATGTCTATTTGGTATATAGCAATGGAAATTTAGAATTTAATAATATACTGGTTCGTTAACAATAGTTATAATAACAGCATCATACACAATACCCACTGTATTTCTTATTTATTTTATTTTAACTTAATTTTACAAATATATAGTAATACAGTATTATATATTATCATAATATTATACATAATTTGATATGATAGGTTACATTGTTAAGTAATTACTAATTTATATAATGATAGTTCAGTGCTCAACTTGTGGGAGGACGCAGGGGGACGGAGTACCCCAACTAATTATTCAGAATTTCAGCGTACCCCTATTTTTATTTTTAAGGGGAACGTACGGGACGCTGAATCATGCCATCATTCTGAATTATTATCAAAATGCACGTTCGTTATTATATTTTATTTTATAAGTTAAAAATATAGCATACAAAATAATATTTAGAGAAATTTTTTTTAGATTCTAAACGGAGTGATGAAATCTATTGGTTTTACAGTATTGTGTGTTTTTTTTTGTCTGTTAACACGTTTTGGGGCAGTAAAAATACTCAAACAGCAACTTTTCTGAAAGGAAAGTGAATTTAGATGGTACTTGGGCAAGTAAAAAATCAAACTTTTTCAAAAATGTCGAAAAAAACCAATAAAATAAATTACAAAATACGGAAATTTTTGCGCAAAACCACTTTTTTCCAAAATACATATTTTTAAAATGTTCTAACTCAAAAACTAAATACCCTAAATTTTTATGTTGTCGTTTTCTATACATAATTAAGTTTTTAAAGTATTTTGACATTTTTTGGACCAACTCATAAACAATTTCAATTTTAAATTTTTCTAATTTTTTTTTTAAAAATATCGATAAAAAAATTTTGGCTTGTTAAAAACTCTTGAAAATTTAATGCAAGGTTTATTATAAGTTATAATTATCACAATTAAAATAAATTGAAAATCGTTCCACACAATTTTTTTTATAAGCCCATCAAGTCCAAATTTGTATGAAATATGTCAAAATCGCGATAATTTACAAGTTATTTTGTAGTTAAAAATTGATAAAATGTTTTCTATTGATACTTAAGGCTTAAAACGTTATCACAATGTTATCCATAAGTTATTATTCAAATATCTATACCAAAATTTTTTACCGGGCTTTAAAGGAAAATTTTTATGACCGTTTGCAATTTAAATTTTTACGAAATTGCATAAAATAACGTTTTATTCTCAAACAAATTTAAATATTTGTTATTATTCAAAAAGTATTAGTCACAGAAACTCGAAACTTTTACTAGTTGATTGGTATTTTCTTTTGGTCATTATTTTTAAAAAATAATATACTAATTTTTAAGCAACTTATAGGCATTTGAAATGTTTGATTTTTTTTCTTTTTTTTTTGATAATTGTTGATAAAAAAATTTGGCTGAGACAAAATACTTGAAAATTTAATTGAAGAATTTTATTACTCATAAATATTTTTTATATGATTTAATGAGGGGGATTAGGGGGTGTGGAGGCATAGCCCTTACGACTTGGTAACGTTTAACAAGTGATGGGGACGCTTCTTTTTTAAAAGTTAATAGAGTTTAATTTTTACTTTAATTTTTCCAAGTCGAGCACTGAATACTATCAACTTAAATAGATATACATCGTGATATAAATCGTGATAGTAACACATTATAGTAATAAGTAGGTATATCGTATATGTATGTTATCTATAGCCCTATAGGCTCATCTCTATATGTCTAATTCTAATGTCTACTTAGGTCATTATAATAATAAAATACAATTTTTTTTTATATGAGCACTGCAATTCAAACACAATCCGTGACGATGATTTTATAAATAAGATTAACCTGACATTTTGCCGACTGAGTATAATTTTTTACTAAATTTACGATTTGCCGACTGACAAAAACAACTTGGGGCGTAGAACGACCCTCCCTCCCCCGTTCGGAATGCCTACTATAGGTATAACCATAAATTACAATGAGATCATTGAGATTAGAAATCATTTAAGATTATTTCATTTGGTTTAACTTATACGTACTTAATGTTTCAGTTTCCGTCAAACAAAAGAACAGTATCCATTTTATACACATCAGAAGCAATATACAACAATATCATAAGCCAAATATAATACTATGTACGTTTTTAGTTGGTATAATGGTATTTGTTTCGCCACTTGAGGCTTGAAACCTTGCAAATTATTAGCCCCGGGTCCGAGAATAATTATTTGATTTTTAAGCCTTCATCGGGTAACCAGCGCCCCTGGTGGCAATTGTAAATGGCTTAATGTTTTCATTGTTTTCACTGGTGACAATAGAACAATCGCACATGTTCGGTCGCATAAAACATATTAAGTATTAAGCCATATTCTATTAAAATTTTTAAATCATTTATTAGTCACCGATGAGATATACATGTATTAATATTTACATTATTATTATAATATTAATCTATGGATTCGGTGACCGGTGGTAATTTTTTAGTTATCAGTTATCTGTTATCAGTATCAGAAGAACCGTAATAAAGATAAACCGCTTATGACTTAGATTACGATAAGCAATTGACAGTTATTTTACTTAAAAATACGTTTTTAAGTTTTTATAATTTTGACATATCCGTTGTGATCAGTAAGTATACTATTTATGTTATTCGTCATGTATGCTCAGATGTATATTAAATTAATTAAAATATATTTACGGAATAATGCTGTTGTCTCTAAAGTCATTACACTTTTGATTTTGTTTTAAATATTTCTGATCTGTTCATGTGGTGGTCGTCTCCTGTATTCCTATTTTGTCGTTTTAATGTTATGTTTTCCCAATAATAAATGTTACAATTTTTAAATATTTTGTACATCTAAATAATAATTTATGGCTCTTTCAACTCTTATCATAGTAACATTGAGTATCGAAAATCCTCTCTTATATTTGATTTATGTTTTCCAGTCTTAAATTAATTATTATTATTATCCAAGATTTCCATAAACATAATTAATTTGTTATTCATAAAAGCACCTCAATCTATTATTTTACACTGCATTCTTATACGTAAAATATACATTGTATTAATATATTTTCAATTATTATTAATGCAATGAAAGAATCATTATTGTTGATGTAGTAGATTATAAAGACATTTTTGGACAGAAACCTATTATGACTTTATAGTTCTTGAAGCATACATTCCCATTTTATTCATGTGAAACTAAATGAAGAAACAAATAGTCACTGACAATTTAGTGACAATAGTAGTGTTATTGATCATATCATTAACTAATATTATAGTTATACTTACCTTTACATTATAAGATGAATAGGTACATTAAAAATATAGGGACTTGGTATAATAAAATAACTGATCATCAAAGATGGATTAAAATGTATATGAGGTACACAATATATTTGTAATTCTAAAATAAATAAATATATCTTAAACATTTAAAAAAATAATAAGTGTTAAATTAAATTACATTTTTTTTATTAAATTGAGTGAATATTTTCTCAAGTATACCTTTCATTGTGAAAATGTTACCTATTGATTTTATTTTAGGCTTTACGATTATTTTTATTTTATACATAGTGTTCCTCAACATTTTTAATGTTAATACAACTATACAATATAGTTAACATTAATAAGGTTTATTTGTAATTCTTGTTCAATTTCTGTTTATCAGGTGTAGTCAAAACTTGTTCATCAAATTTGACTTTATAAAAATGCCAGTCAAAGAGCATAAAGAACAAACTGTACATCAATTTCTTTGTGATCAAGTAAAACAGTTAGGTTTTTGTAAAGGACCCTGTTTAGAGCGCCATGAACTATGTAAAATACTTGACAAAAATTGTCTCAATATTCCATCTAAATGTTTTATTAGTATCCAATTGACTAAAATCCTTAGTGCTTCACATTTTTATGGAAGAATTCTTAAATATTCTACTGTAAAGGATCCTAGGAAAGATGAAGATTGGATTAATGTTAATAATTTATTAGAAGTAATAAAAGATGAATTAAATAATGTTGCGTCTTCTTCAGGTACTAAAATTTTAAATAAAACCCCTGTTATTGGAGAAATGGTTATGGTAGAAATCAAACAAGAATATTTTCGAGCAGTTATCTTAGAAGTAATAAATGGATGGTTCACAGTTAATGTAAAAGTGAAATTAATTGACTTCGGACATAAGGAAAACATTTCTTCTAATAAAGTATTTGTATTACCAAACTACTTGAAAGAATTTTGTCCTGTAGCTATTGAAATTATCTTATCTTCTATGGAGCCAATTGGAGATGAGGATTCTATTTTAAGTTGGCCAATTGTTACAACAAGACTTGTACAAAGTTTGTTTGAACCACTTATTTTAACAGATCTAGAATTTGTTTGCAAAGTTGAATTAATATTAGGCACAACTTTATGGATTGATTGGATTTTAGCTAAAAAATGTGTTAATTGTTCTCACTTTGCATGTAAATTATACCAAAACGGTTTAAAATTCCCCAGGGAATTAATTAACCGTAAGCTTGCAAAAATAAGTTCTCGGCTTTTTGATAGATTAGTTGACTTAAATAAAAATGCACATGTCTGGGAAGAACATCCAATTGAAGATAAGTCAAAAACAAAATCTGTAAATATTAATAAATTAGGTATGTCATTATTTTCATGTGAAGAAAAAACAATTAAAAATGACAATCCCATTCAAGTACAATGGGCTCATTTATCTGAGAACCTGATATCTAATGTATCTGTTGATTATATAGAACATCCAAAGTGTTTTTTGGTTCGTAATTTGCAATTCATTGAAAGAATTAATGCTCTCCAAAAGGATATTGATGAAGTTATAAATAATAAAACAGTTACTAAATTAACTTATGTTACTGTAGGGACAGTGTGCTTAGCTATATCACCTGTAGGAAATATGTATAATCGTGCCCTTGTCAAACAAGTTGAAGATCAAACAATAACTATTTTATATGTAGACTATGGAGAATTCTATCAAATGAAAATTGAAAATCTATTGACTATACCATCAAAATTAATTACTAAGTTACCATTTCAAGTAATTGAGTGCAGTTTAAGTGGGTTTAAAGACATATTACAAACAGATATTAATCAGTTTGTCAATCGTTTTTTACTACTTACAAATACTAATTTATGTTTAAAAGTTATTTCTTCATCATCAAATGCCAAGTTAACTGGAGGTTCCCACTATGAAATTGTTCTGTTCAATAATATTATGAATATAAACATTACGATGGCTGATGAATTTAATATGTACATTGATAATATTCAAATACAAAATATTTCAAGCTTAAATTATAAATATGATGAAACTGAGGATGATGAGTATGATGAAGAAGAAGTTCAAAGTCAGTTGGAATTATTAAAAATTCTATTGAAGGATCCTACTGAAACAGGCGAAGAAAATATTGAATTAAATAAAACTAACTTGATTCAAAATAAAAATGAAAGTAAAAGTAATAAATCAAATGAAAATAAAACAAAGAAAAATTATGTTAAAACTGTGAAAAAATATTGTATGGATTGCAATAAAACTTCATCAGTCCCCCAATGTTTTTGGCATCAAGATGACAAGTGGATATATATTAAATTAGATGTAATTTCTGTAAACAATTATGATATCTCACATACTATGGATACAATAACAGTTAATATTGAAACAAATACTGTTTCTTATTTCTTTCAAATTTTGTTGTATGCATTTATAGAAGAAGAATTATTTACTTGTCATGTAAATTATAATGGAATTTGTATCAAAGCAAATAAACTCGTTAAGGTTAAATATCGATGGCCTAGACTTGTAAAATGTTCAAATAGACATAAATATATTATTTATGACCCGGAATATATAGTTGATCGTAAAGACAGGAATTTATGGGTAAAAGTACTTAATACATTTAAAATGAGTTCTCACAGTAATCTGGGTAATGTAGATTATAACAGCGACTTTTATAACAGTGATTCTAGTGTTGAAGAATATACCATTTTTGAGGATTCAATATGATAACATTTTACTATTTTTTCTCTGACCAATATTTTAATGTTTTGATAAAAAAGCCAAAATGTATATATTCATACTAGTTTTTCATTCTAGTTATCCAATTCTTACAAGTTTATTTAAATTTTATTATTATTGTATATTTTAAATTTTAAAATTTTGTTTGATAAAAAAATTAAATAAGCAAAATATATTTAATGAATATTTTATTCATTCAGTTATAACACTATTATTATACATCAAATGCTTAATAGTTACAGAAATTTATAAATAAAATTTGGAAGTGTTTTTTTTTTTATATTTATATGTTTATTAGATTTTAATTATAGATATTGTGGACATTAAAAATTTTTAAATAAAATTGGAATACATAAAAATCTAAAATATCTTAAATTTGTAGATTTATTTTAAATTGTTTCTGTATTGTAACAATTGTGAAACCAGTTATTAGAGCTCTGAATAATTAGTACTAATTTAAGATTAAGTAGTAGATTACCTAACTCTGTATTGTATTATTATAATAAATGTAAAATAATAAAACAAATGATCATTACTTTTAAATAAATTGTATTTATCAAGTTTATGTTATTAAAATGTTTGTCATTTATCAGTTTTTTAGTTCTAAATTATAATACCATTGAAAAGACAATCTTTGAATTGCATGAGAAATAATTTATTATTGGTCAACAATAGTTAATGGCAATCTGGACATAATTTTTAAATCTATAGAATTGAGTAGTGAACCACTTATAAGCCCACGTTATTATAAATAAAAATACAATAATAAATAATACTATTTTTCTGAAAACTAAATCATGAATATTATTGTTATGAATCATGAAGTATAATATGATTAAAAAGTAAAACTTCACATTTTCAGAAAAATCAATATATTTTTTATAGCAATACTCAGTGCCAGATTGACCTACAAGCAAATTAAGCACCGCTTAAGGCCCTAGATAAATTCAGCCTGTAAATTTTTGTGTATCGAGATAATTTAAAATCTGTAGATTTGCACAGTAAGTCACACTCGAACTAGACACAATACTTTTTGGACATCATCTACCAAATTTGTAGACCGTTTAATGTTTATTGAGGACTAAATTGGGCTAACAGAAATGGTCAGACTACATCCGGATTTCAATCGAATTCACTAAAATTATACAGGATATACATACATTTATATATGTTACCTATATATCTCTATATAGGTAACAATATATTTCTCATATTTCTCTCGTATATGTACCAACTGTACTAGTGAAAGATCTTTGTCTCGATTAAAATATTATTAAACACTGTATTACGTTCTTCACTATCACAAAATAATCTACAGAATTTGGGAATTTTGAGCATTGAAAGTGAATTATTGAAATCTCTAGACTTGGATGATGTTACTCCAACTTTTTCAAATGGAAAAGCCAGAAAAAAAGAATTATGTATAGATGAAGAGAATAGATAAGTGAACAGTTGCAACGGTGACTAATTTTATGATAAATAGCTATATATTTTAGTATTAAACTATGATTTAAAAATTTGTTTGACATGATTATATGTATTAAATATTCGAAATCATAAATAAAATTATAAAAAATGAATTTGTTTTAAATTAGTAATTAGTATACATAACTTTTTTTTACTCTTTATGGCCAATATTAGTCTGGCTTATTTGCTTAAAGCCCGCGAAACATAATCTAGCACTGACAATATAAGGAATTATTTTTAAAAATGTACAAATTTACTCTTCAGTTATAATTATTTGAATTCTGAGTGATAATAAAATATTAATATAATTTGATTGCTTATTGAGACAGTAATTATCGCAATAACCTTCATTAGATAGGTACCTTGTATATTTCAAATTAAATAATAACTGAAATAATTTTTTGAAATAGGTAAGTATTTGAAATTTTAAAAAAATATGTTGATTTGTTATTTTTTTCTGAAACTTAAAATTTGAAAATAGAAAGCTATGATATTATGGTTTGACATAATATTTAGCTCCACCTATTATCCAATTGTAATACAATGTACATCTCAACTCAACAATATTTGATAAGTTTATTAGGTAGGTATTTACTTATTCATAATAATGAAAACGTCACTTTTTTATTGATACTTTTTGCACATTTCATTAATCAACCTTAGTTCTATAGTTGAAATAGTGTATTCTTACATCATTGGCTATTTAAGATCAAGTTGGTAAGTATAGATATTTAATAAATGTTTATTTATAACAGACTGGCCTATTCATTTTTTTCTCATGCATCACGTCAGCATAGATGGGTTCATATTTACTTTCTAGGTGTAAATTTATTTTTCTGATTAGTCTTAACTCAAAGGTAGGTAATGAATAAAACGCAGAAAAAAGTTTTAAAATAGAATTTGTTAGGTATAATAAATTATAGAAAAAGAGTGCTTTAAAACTAGTATTGTAATCAACAATATGATTTTCAACCGATAGCTTACTTCCCCTAAACTTAATCATCTCCTCTCATACTCGGTACTCTCTAATCAATATTATCTCCTTTGTCTCAAGTCCTGACTTCCTAATGTAAACAGTATTTGTAAAACCTCTTCCACAACTTGGAGCTAGACCAAACATCTTATATTTTATAATATAATTGTGCTGTAAAGTTAGTTATAAGATTTAAGCCAAGATAAAAGTGGATTACCGACACCCAAGTTTTCTAGTTCGTTTATTAAAATATTGTGATTGATTGTGTCAAAAGCTTTTTTGAAATCTGTAGTAACGGTATCGACGTGAAAACCTGATTCAATGCTTTCAGCAATGAACATTGTAAAAATAACACTACTAGTAATAGTAGATTTTCCAGGGTGGAATCCGTATTATTCATCAATTAAAATATATGATTAAAACACCTTTTAATATTATTACAAGCAATTAATTTTAATAGTTTAGATAGATGTGGCAAGATTGAGATCGGACCGTAATTGATTACTAAAGAAGGGTCACCAGATTTGAGAATGGGGGTAATTGAAGAAATTTTCCAGACATCGGAACAAAAACATATTTATATATAACAATTGATGAAAATAACATTTAAATAAATACAACATTTTTACCTGAAACCATACTAGTAGGTCATTAATTGTACTAAAAATAATAATAGAAAGTAAATTGATGATCATTAGTTTGGCGAAAGTAGATGAATTGTCAGAAATTTGATCTATAATTTTTTACGTGTCAAGTAAATAATCAATTATTTACTATTATGTTCAATGCTAAGAACTTTAGCACTTTAACACCCTGGGCCAGACCGCTACTCAGTACAGGTATAGTTTCAATATGTTTATAGGTTTAATGAAATGTAAGCAGTAATTTTAACAATATTTGGACCCTATATTTGCTATCAATATTTTTGATAAGTGAAGTATAAAAACAACGCTCTAAAAATTAAACTAAACATCTAAATTAGTTTTTTAGAAATAAAAAAAATACTTATATTGGTTAACTGATTATATTGGCTTAAATTTAAAATTTTCATAGTTATTTTGTTAATTAGAAATTCATTTATTGTTTATCTAATATCCATTATTTTTTTTTATTACACAATTTATAAATTTAATAATTGTTTTTCATGAAGGTATAAAGGTATAAATAGCTCATACCTACTGAGTTATACCAATAAAATAAATCAGGCAACTAAGTATATGTACCTACAAATCAAAAGATAAATATCTTATTTCATCATTTATAGATTGCTGTTTCATTTATCTAAAAGATGTTCTAAAAAGCATATCTACTTAAAAATATTTTTATAATGTATTAATTATTTATTTTCAACTTGTTGAATACCCCACTAGTTTTTAACTAGTGACAAAAAATGTGAGCAACTCCTTTCGAATGTAACTCCATAATGTAACTAATATGAAAAAAATACCTTTCTATGTACCTACTTATACTTACATACAATTATTATTTTCCTATGTGTTTGGAATACCTACCCACATTTATCTACCTATCTAATATAATTTATAAAAAGTTTTGATTATTGATGTGAAGGAGAAAAATTTATAATTAATTATGACCCATTTATACATCATGCAATTATTTTTATCAAACTTTAAATGCTTATTAGTTATATAATACAGGATCATAATTTAAAATATAAGCACACATTTTTAAGTTAGCTTATATTTTAACATGACAATAAAATATATTTATTTATCTTAATTTCAGAAAATAAAATATTTATATGGATTACTTTTTTAAAACTTTAACTTTAAAGTTATTATTATTTTCACGTATAAAAGTTAAAATTATGTAAAAACAAAAAAAAGTAAATTAGTATTATTATTATAACTATTATTATTACATCTACTGGTCTACTAGTGTGACGGTCAAGTTTGTTGATTTGTTCCGTCCTGTTGGTGATGTTAAAATCTAAGACGATTATTGTCTCATAATATAATAAAGGTACCTATGGCTATAGCGTATGTACCTTTAGTTCGATTGACAATTCATTGTTCCGACGATTTTATTGGAGTTCATACGCTGTGGCTGTACAATTGATTTTGCATCAACAATAAAACGTAACTTTTTCTGCTCTGTGAAAGATTCTCGTGATTGTACGACTAAAGTAATTGTATTTCACCACTTCATTCTTTTATGTCTTATATGTTTATCCCTTTATTTTTGTATATAGTTTTTGAAAAATATTCCCAAGACGTCAAATTACGCGTGTATCATCTATTATCGCATGTCAAATCCATTTTATAATACATTCCAAACGATTTTATTTTTTTGAAATAAGTATCCATGAGTAGAAACTCAGAAATCGATTTTTCATCCGTTGCTGCTTAATACTACGTCAACAAATTGTCATAACAAATCACAGGGCACAGCACAATCTACATATAGCCACGTAGATATATATAGACATATACCTAGTGTATGGCTTAGCCTATATAATTGTTATAATAAAATTACAATACCCACACATAAATGGTAATTATATTTTTCCTACGTATTTTCAAATAACACTTTAAAATTTTGAAATTTAAATCTCAAATAATACTTTTGTAAATATAGGTTTGGTTGTCCCTGCAAGTGGCTTAAAATAAGTGGAGGGTATATACTTATCACATTCAAGTGTTTAGTGTATGATTCTTTCAACGCGCAGAAAAAATCTCAAGATTTAATATTTTGCAAGAAAAAAAATAATATACATAGGTATGAAATATTCACCAATTAGTATATATCCATTTGAAGTGCAAGACCATAAGTGTGATTAAGAGCAGCTATATATTTTATTTCTGTGAAACGACGTTCAAAATTAAGCAGGAAAATAAAATTCTTAAGTAAAAAAAAAGGGAGGTATGGTATTATATTTTATTGATATATTATCTGCTTTACAACATTAGTTATAGTTCAATATTACTTTTGATTCAATATTTAAGTCGTCTAAAAAATTATCCAATTGGTACATTTCATATGTGTTCATCAAATAGATTATTTTATTCTACCTATTAAATAGTATATATATATATATATATATAGGTACACTTATTATTCATAATTGAAAATGACTAAAACTGTGCTGCGGAGTAGGAAGATAAAAAGACTTTGGAGGGCTTTGCAAAATCTAACTTCCAAAATTCATAAAGTTGCCAACTTTAAAATTTTATAATGTAGGACCATTTTTTTTATATACCTTTCATATCATATTTTTAATGGCGTATCTATGATTTTGGAGTGGGGAAGAAGGAGGACAAAGCAAAAAAATAAAACAAAAATACTTATATAAAATTAAAACAAATAAAAAGAATACCGTTTTGGCAATCTATATTAATTTTATATATAGGTAAACAATTCGGTCTATGAGTTACGTCACTATGTAATTTAATAAACAGAACTGCAACCAACAGAATATAATTTAATGATAAATCGATAACTAAAGTTTAAAGTTATAATAGCTATCATAACTGATTGTAACAAGTATGTGCTTATTAAATTTTATTTATATGACTTTCATTAAATTAGTTTATTGATACTTTTGACTTAACATACAGTAAATCTCATGTAAATTAATAGTAAATGCATATTTAAATATTTTAAATAACAATGTAATAAATTGGTAAAATTAAAAAAGTAATAATAATAAAATATAAATATATATTCCTGTAAAATGTAGGATTGTCCTGCAAAAAGTGTTCAAAGCATTGTTGGACGTAGGACGGTCGGCAACCCTAAATATACCTGTAATCTGTATAATTATATGTAAATATTGAGGGTATTTTCTTTTTAGTTTTTAATTTTTACCTATTTGTAAATGGGTATACATTATATAATATACACACCACAATAATGTGGAACATAGTTAATAATTACTTATAGTGAACAAATTGTTTCATGATTACCATCGCGATAAATGATAATGAATAGGTAGGTTGTAGGGATATGCAATTAGAATGACAGATAAACCCGGACACCCAGCAGAATAATAATAGAATACATCACTATATAATATAGGTAATTAGTGTCATCTATATAAAATTACAAAATTATACGTGCTTGTTTCCAATGTAGTTGATAATATTTCTCTCATAGAATTGTTTTTAAATTTAACAGTTACAAAACTTGCAGTTATTAAATATTATGGAAATAAAAATAATCATAATTTATCTATTTATTTAATACTCAAATCGTGTTATCTACTTATACTTACTAGTTTACATTACCGCGTACCAGGTGTCCAGGTCTTAGCAAGATCAGTGATACCGTAATGTTGATTTTTTTTATTAAGGGTATGTTATTTTAAAATATAGATTCATTAAAGGTTTAAAATAACCACCAAATTATCTGTTTTAGCTTTTGAATTTTGATCTTACCCCGGTTTGAGATTTTATCCTGTGGATCGGGGGCGCTCGTAAGTTGATGAATATACTACGTTATGGTAATATATTATGTTCATTTCATCAACTCATCATATTCTCGCGTACAGTCGTACATATATTTAGCTACCAAACATTTACAAAGCAAAATAAAAAATAAATTAGATAATTTTCTTCTAACTTGTAACTAAATTAAAGTATTAATTTAAAATGTAAGCGATTTGAATACTTACTATTTTTAATCAAAATCTGGAGAAGTAGGTATGTAGTACTTACTGATTCTTATTTTTATTTTTTTTTTTCTTTGTACCCAACTATTGATTTCAAATGATTTTATTTTACAATTCATAGTAATTATATAAGTATAACATCTTCTATAAACTATATATTATAATAATATGTATAATGTATGTTCTGAATACAACCATGTGAAATTACGAAACTATGTGATATACCTAACTACTCTACACAATGCCAACTATTTTACCCGAAACAACTAGTTTTGTATAATATTCAAAACATTTATTTTACATAAATTATTATTATTTTTTTTTTTATCATAAGATTCAGTGTTTATATTGCCAAAGAGCATTTTAGAAGAAAATATACTCTTTTTGTAAAACTTTCATTCAAAAATTTATTTTAAATAATCAATTAATTTTTTTACCAGAATTATTTCACGAAAATTACGTTTAAAATAGGTACCTAAAAAAATGTATTATTAAGTAGGTACATTTTTCTGAACTTACAAAGGACATACAAATCTGATTGCCATTTAATTCCTAAATAGCTAATAAAGTTCACGTATAATTCCAATATAGGTTAAGAAGAATTGGGTCATTATAATACTATTATAGTATTTATCTGGGTGAATACTGAATCCAATATTATAATTCATATTATTAAATAAAGTATAAGTGGTTAAGAACTCGTCTTGGATATACATTCATGTTTTTAGTTTTTATGTGTATTAAAAAATATCACTATTATATACGCAATTATTTGAGTTTGTTTTTCATAGTATTGTAATATAGTATTGAAGTTTTTATTATTTTTAAACATACCATACTTAAGAAGTCATTACATTGAAAAAAAATTATTTTATTAAAATGAGTTATTGCATTTATATGATTATATGAATTATATAATACTTATCATTTTATTTTAATCATTGAACGAGTAATTTATATTACCTTAGTTATACAATATTTATACTTATACATACTATATAATTATTATATGGTTTTATAGTGGTTTATCATTATTTACACCTTACCTAACATTACTTTTTGATCTACATCAGTGCTTTTCAACCTGTGGTACGTGGAAACCTCCTAGGTACGCGAAAAAATCTTCCTTTATAAAAAAAAATATTGGAATGAATTATTATTAATAGGTAATTACATATTATTTAATACATAACATTTAATAATGATTTAAGACTTAAAGTTACCAATATGGAGTCCGATATTGGCGCCATTTTCCGTTCAAAATAACACCATCCGTCACATTAAAGTAAACCATAATAATTATAATAATAATTGTACATATTTAATTTAATTTAATTTTTTTTTTTTAGCATTAAATACTTATATTGCCACCATTTTGTAGTTTCTAATAAAATACGATTATATACATGTAAGATAAACGTATAACTTATTTATAAGCAAAAAAGAGGTCAGGTGGTACGAAAAATGTTCAAACTGTGTAGGTGGTACGCGAACATAAAATGGTTGAGAACCGTTGATCTAGATTTTAGATACTTTTCTGTGACGTACATATATTACATTTCCATAAAATGATAATATGTCTATATAAAACATGAGAACGGTAGTTAATGGACATCGGACGCATATGTATATATATATATATATATGTGTGTGTGTGTATGTGTGTGTATGTGTGTGTATGTATATTATAACAATATTATAACATTTATAACAAATACAAATTTTATTATATTTAGCATACAACAGTATAAAAAATTAAAAATAATTACTCAAATTTTCATAGCGTAAAGCATCTTTCATTAGTACACAAAACGTTATAGTAAATAAACGGTTATATATAATGTCCCTTTACATATTTATAAATAATATATAATAAAGATTTTTTTTTGCTTAGCTCTATTTCTTTCAAAAAAAAAAATCATATTATTTTATTCGGACGTATTATATTATTTTTACATAAAATAGTCTTTTTTCTTTGATATACAATGAATTTAATATATTTCAACGTCTGAAAAAAACTCAATAAAAAAAAATCAGCATACTATAATGTTACTTTTTGTTTTCTCGATTACTATTGAGTAGTTCAGGTACAGAAAATACCAAACTGTACACAAGATCAAATTTACAAAGTTTATTTTAACGTATTACAATTTACGAGTCGTCGCGTAAACCGTGCGCTCAAAAGCGTATTATTGAATAGGTCATAAGAATTTAACGAGTAAACTTTTGAGCATATTTATTGAATTTCAACAAAACTAAATTATTATTTTTTCGTATGTTACTTTTCTGTTGAGTTTTTTACATCACAAAACTGTGTAAAAATTATATTTCTTTGGAATACGAATATTGATTTGAGATAGAAATATTTCTTATGATGTGCTTACTAAAAATGTAGTATATTTTTAGTAGAATTTCAGTTTCAATAAATCAGGTTATATGTAAAGCATACTGTAGTGCATATAATATATTAAATATAAGTTTATATCTGTATGTACAGTGATGCGGCAATGTAGCTCTTCATATCGGATGTCTGGTTTAGAGCGCCGAACAAACGTTGATGTTCAAATTTTGAGTGCTGCTAGTAAAGCTATTGCAGAAAAATGCTTTTGGAACGCGTGCAAAGCATTATCCTTTGGGTTGTTCCTGATGGCTGTCGGAGCTATAATGGCGATTATCGGTATGTATAATATATTAACCATCTACTAAACAAATCGGACGTTTTTCGTAAAATTATTTATTAAATTATTCACGTTTGTAGGCTACTTGTATATTGTATAATTTAAAATATTCTGAGGAATTCTTTAAAGAAACTATTGGAAAAATGAAATTTTTAAAAATCCTTATCGAGCCGATTTTAAATCTATAATAATATTAATAATAAATTGGTGTCATTGGTTGTCTTTCATTACACAAAAATATTAACATGAAAAAAATATCATACCCTTCTACTACTTCACTAAAAATCTATATTATAAAATTAGGTATAAGTAGGTATTACCTATATAATATAATATGCATGTTTAAATAATTTTATTATCTAGTTTTTTTTATGCTTTTATATTTTTAGCTATTTGATTTAAAATATAATTACAGCCATATAAGTAAATGAACAAAATACAAAATAAATATCAAGTAAAATTAAAAATAAATCAGTAAAAATTAAATTTATCGAAGTGTAAAATTCCAGAAATTTTCTCTGAGGAATAAAATGTTCAAAATCATCTGTTGGAGAGTAATTTTCAGCAATCTCTAACAACGGTGTGTTAAAATGACTTTACATATAAGTTTAAGTTATATTGTTACCTACAATATTATTCAAAATTAATAAAAAATGATTTTATCACGTTAAAATATTAAATATTACTTGTAGGTCATTAAATGTAATTCTGTGGCATAATGCAAACTCTTTTTATTTTTAACTATAACTAGTTTAATTTAATGAATCTTTGATAAATTAGAATTTCTATGAAATAAACATTTATCATCACATACATTATTAAAAAAACAATGAATCATAAGCATTGTAAATCAAAGACTTAAAAAAATGTTATTTGAATAAATGGCTTTAAAAAATCTGTTGCCTTAGTAGGTATCACACTTGTAAAAATACTTAAGCAATATTGTAAATATGAAATTCTTAGGACTTAGGTTAAAATGTTTTATAATTACCCATCTTATTTATTACATCTTACATTTTATTTTTCATTTTTAGTTGAAAAATATAAAATAATTTCTCTAGGGATAATACAAGTCATCAGAAAAACTACTTAAACCATAATTATAACCTACCTGTTAATACTTAAAATCATACTATAGTGCTGCAATAATAATCTAATTACATTTTTAATGATGCTAAATAAGTATAATGAGTTTAAAATATGTATGTCTCACATCATGCCAGTAAAATACGTAACTTGAAAACAACAGGGATAATGATAATTTGTATGTTTAATATAATTTAAACTTTAAAGCATTATTGATGGCATAATTTATAACACATAAATGGTAATAAATAAAAATTGATTTTCTTAGAAATTTAGTTTGTTTAGTTGTTAATAAAATCTCAAGCTCGGATTGAAAAACAATTTAAACTATAGATTCTATTATTTTTACAGCTGTAGGTAGTAATTAATTTTCACATATTACAGACACATATTACGTATATTGACAATTCGAGGAAGGATCAGTATATATTTTAACTATAAAAATAGTAATTAATAGTTTTAATTGTTGTCAGTTTAAATCTTACTATAATATTTTTTCGAATTACATTATTTTATTGTTAGTGAAATATAATATTCATTGTGAACTCAATGTTAATCTCATTAAATATCCAACTCCAAAGTAAACTGATTCTATAATAAAAAAATGTAGTAGAAAAAAGGGTATTGATTTAAAACTAATTTGGTTTTATTCAATTAAATAGTAATATGAATATCCGATATCAATCATATCATCATAACACAGTAAAGTTCATGTCTGATTT
Organism: Chaitophorus viminalis; assembly: GCA_025469195.1. NCBI lineage: Eukaryota > Metazoa > Arthropoda > Insecta > Hemiptera > Aphididae > Chaitophorus > Chaitophorus viminalis. The sequence goes on from JAIPRK010000709.1 coordinate 103,884, forward strand.
TATCATTGAGCCAGTTTCAGTCATTTACCAACTGCAATCCGAACTATAGTATAACACACTATATGATAATATTAATTAATATATTAATAATAGTATAAATGTAATTATAATTATAAATACACTTATGTCAACGATCATTTTTATTTATTTAGATTGGTTATAAAAAAAGGGGAAATGTAAAACTTATATTATTTTATTAAGCGTTTTTATATTTTATTATTGTTTGTCATGTAAAACTACTAAAACTACAATAATTATTCAAATAACTAATAAGTACCTACATATTTAACACTTTTTGAATAAAAACAGTTATTTTTCTAGAACATTTGAGTTAATATTATTTACTTAATTACATTGATATCAGTACTAATGTGACCAGCAATGAATGTTTGTATATATTATTCAAATTTATTTCTTAGTGAATATGTTTTTTCAAATGTGTAATGTTTAAACTCTATGGAATAACAATTAAAAAGTAGTTATTCATATAATGTAAAAAGCATGCTATTATTTTCCGTAACACTAAATATATTAATGGAATAATAACAGGTAATAATACCTACTTGGGAAATATGTTTAAAAATTAATTTTAATCTGATTTCATCATCTAAGCAAAATAACTAAAATGTCAATCAGTTACAAGTACATATTTGTAAAACTTAAATGAATTACGTGAAACGAATATAGATACGTTGTCATGCATAAAGTTTAACAATCCTGATCCCAACAGCACAAAACAAAATTAAGTTATAAAGTAAATAAAACATAGAACTTGTACCTATGATTAAATTTTTCTTAAAGTTTAATTAAAAGAGAATATCAAATTTTAGAAGAAATTAAAATAAAATTGTATTAACATTATATTTTTACAATTTAAAAATTTAGATACTGAATGATATAAATATAGATATTTCATGTTTTAATTACTTCAATATGATACTATATACTATGTACTTATATATAGTTAATGTAAGAATAAAAAGTCAACTTCATTTCATAAGTCATAACTATGAAACTAAAAACTTTTAAAATAAATAAACGATATTAAAGTTATTGAACATTTTAAAATATTCTATTGCCGTCACAATAATAAACTGTTTTGTTGATTAAAAATCTTTTGTTTAACTTTTAAATAGGATATTATGCAGAACAGCTTTCATCAGATGACATTGTCTCAAAAACTGACACCAGAAATTCAAGTTCATCATCCATTATACGTTCGACGAAAACAACTAAAAAATCATCTCATATATATAAATTGTCATATGCAGGGCCAATTGTAATGGGCGTCGGAGGTAAATTTTATGTTGAATGTATTAAATATTTAGAGTGAAGCGTCAAAAATTTAGTTTTACAATGGCATGTGTATTATTTTTATTGGTAGTTAAGTATTTTGTAAGTGAATAATAAAAGATATAATTGAATTTACCAGATAATTTCATGCGTATGATATGGATATGGCTCTCTAAAATCAAAATAAAATCCTGATATTTATTCAGTATTTACATTAATAAAATGATAAGTAATGGAATTTATTCAATGGTATCTACGCTGTAACATTGGAATAAATTATAACACACAACTATTCTGAGTCGATGTATATAAACGAGACAAAATGGAGTTCTCCAAACTCCAATCATTTTCTCTTAAGTTGATTATTGATTTATAAATTCAAAATATTATTCTGTCATCATAGAAAATATTTATTCTTCTTTTAAGAATTGAAAAATAAATACTAATAAATAACTTGAATGGTCAAAGCTTTATTTTTTTTTTTTACATAAAAAGAGTCATATTAATAATTATTAAGTAACTAATAAGTAATAACTAATAATAAAGAAGTTTCTTGTTTTATAACCTTAAATAAATAAATAAAAACTAAAAATTATAAAAACGTGATTACTTATAAACATAACTTTATTTTAAAAATAAGTTATATACGTACAAGCCATACCAGCTAGACCAACGTCAATAAAAAAGCGAATACACGTACACCATATTTATCAAATTGTATATTGAAATAAAACTAAATCAAATTCTTTGTAATAAATAATTTAATGATAAGTATAATATTATTACAAATCTCGAGAGTGTATCTAATCTATAAATGCGCTTGTAATGGGCTCAATTCCTTTCGCCCAAAATTTACCTTCCTCTTTTCGACCAAAAATAATTGCATTATTTTCACTCACGGTTTCACGTTCTACATTTGGGGTGCACTGTTTTACTGTATTTATGTGTTGAAACACATTCATCACACATTCATCGATTTAAAAAGTTGTATTTGTATAGATACATTAAAATAATTGTTGTATAATTTAGGTATTTATAGTAAGTATTTGTCAAAAAAAATGTTTATGTCGTGTATTTTATATGATTATTAATTAGAAATTAATCATAGTGTTTGCATAGTTATACTTGACATTTTATTATTTATTTATTATTTAACAATACGGGCAGAGTCCAATTATACATTATATGACAAACTATGAATAACAATTACAACAGTGATAATTCTAATTATACATAGATAAAAACATGAATAACACAACAAAGGCCATAGATTTAAGTATTTAATAAAATCTTAGCGACTTAACTCAGCTTTATCCTATTGTTGTATTATAGGCACAGACTTCTATACTTAGTATTAATTAGTACTACTAGATTAGAAGTCTGTGTACGTAGACACTTGTATTTTATCTTTATAAAATGCTTTTTGTTTGATATCTGATTATAAGTTATAACTAATAAAGTAATAACTGCTGTACTAATTGGGTTATAAACATTAAACATCCATATATTTAATTAATATATTATACAAAATAGTTATTTTAAAGTACACAAACACAACGTGGTATAATAATAAATTATCTCAATGTACAGATACGATATCCATTTTTAGGTTATGATGCCAAATGGTTTCATTGAACTAATTTTGAGACAGTGCATCCCAAAATGTTTGAGACCGTGGGCGAAAAAATAATGGAATTATTTTATTTGTGGTCGAAAATAGGACGTGGTCGAATAGAGAAAGGCGAAAAGGCCACATTTTTATAATATGACGTTTGCTTTTTGGTCAGGGTTCATAGTGGTCGCAGCGTGCGTCATGACGTTCGAGGCACGTGACCGTGCGGCAAAGTTCATGTCCAGTCAGTTGAAAATAATGGGCACAGGCGGCGGCGCCGGTACGAGCTCGGGGGGCCATCGCGGGCACGGCCGACAGACGCCGTCCGCCGGTTACTTGTCTCGGGGCGACAGCGGCCGGAGCAGCTACCAGAACCCGGACGACATTGGCCGGCACAAGATGAACAAGAGCCCGTCCGCGCCTAACTTGGCCGGGGTCGCCCGCGGCGGCACGGCGGTGGCCGGGCTCGGTAGGCTGCCGCTCCGGCACAAGCACGCGGCGGTGCACGTGTGGTCGTCCAGCAACGGCCGGACGCTGCTCAGCCCGCACGCGTTGCGCCGGCAAGCCATGTCGATGGACACGCAGGACTACAACCCGCTGTTCTCGCCGCCCCGGTCCAGGCACAGCAGTTCCGGCCTGTTGACGTGTACCACCACCGGCGGCGGCAACGTCAACGGTCACGTGAACAAGCTGCAGGGCAGCAGCAGGGAATCGGTCAACAACGATGCCAGGGCCCGGGGGTCGCACGGCTCGATGGTGCTGGACCTGCACGTGCCCAACGAGTGCCCGGTGACGATGCGCGTGCGGGACCGGAGCCGACGATCGGACACGGCCCGGCGGCACGTGCTCCGCAGACAGACGCCCGTCGAGCTGGACGACGCGATCGTCGCTTACGCGGCCGCGGCCACAGCCACGGCGGACATGCACCGGCAGCGGGCCAAACGGTGCACGCGTTCCGCCACGTGCGACGTGCCGCCGCAACACGCGGTCAAGTCGAAGCGCAGGCGACAGGACTCGAGCTGTTCGGACGTGGTGGCCCGCCGGAGGTCCGGGTCTCCGACGTGCAGCGGCGGTGGTGGCGGCAGCGGGGGCTGGCGGTCGTCCGCCAACGACGTGGTCGACGCCGCCGAGTGGGCCAGGACATCGGGCAGCGGTTCGGCAGCGTGTTCGCCGCAACATCACCGTCAGCATCACCGGACGCCCGTCCACCCGCAGTCATCCGCGTGCGACACCACGACGACGGCGGTGCACCACAATGTCGCCGACAGCAAAATGTCACTGTCTCAAACGTGTTCCGACATCATGTCCATCGACAAGTCTTTCGAAGAGTCCAACTACTGTAGTTCGTAGACATAGCGTATCGTGCGCAATGTATACAGTTTCGTAAGTGATTTTCGTCACTCATGAGCATCTTACCATTATTAATATTGTAAGGATTATAAGCAGTGATGTGTTCCCATCAATTTTGTCGAGAGTATATTATACGTTGCCTGACGAGTCCTTCATGTGGCAATTCTTTTGATAAATACGCGTTTAGTAGAGTGTGTAAATATAGATGTGGCAAATAGATATAAACAAAAACAATTTAAATACCAATAAACCGATCGTCTGAAGTAAAAAATCCATTAGCCAAATGTATTTTAATAACAATTGTCATTTCAATTGTACCTAAATATTATGTTTTATATATCTTCGCGGACTGTTTGAAAGCGTACGCTGTGCATTTTCAAAATAAGCTTGAGAGCATATACGGCGTACATTTTTACGATGATAATTTTTGTGATGGGTCGTGACTTGCGGTTACGGTTATAGGTTATTTTAGCCATCAATTGATAAATGCTTATGTTATATTTTATTTGATACCTCTATAGTCTATACTCTTTAATCTATATTCTATAATATCTATAAGGTAGGTATAATAATAATGTGAAGTCGAACTATATAGTAGGTATATTATTGTAGTATTATTTTATTACAATTATGGAATATTTCTTTTTAGCAGGGGGTCACGTACTCAATAAAGATTAAATTTATGGATCGCCATCGCAAAAACATTGGGAAACACTGCCCTATGGGAACACCACTGATCGTAATATTATTAACAATACGTCAAGCCGGGATCCCACGACTCGTGTATTTGACGAGTATCGTCTGGTATTCGTGGAGATACACGCCCGAGTGGTATAGAAGTATGCGCACTACTTTTATGAATATTCGACGTTGGGTATTCGCCACCTTCCCATGGATTGTCGGTAAAAGTGACACGGGCCAAAGGAAACGATATTGCCGAAACGTATGTATATAATCGTCAAGTACACAATTCATGGGACCCCGGCTGTAACTGGCAGAGTACGATGATAATCGAGTAATGAACACACATTCCCGGGTAATGTATGAACACTATACCCAACAATGCCTATATTGAAGATCCAGTAAAGATATTCCGTCTTGTATATAACATTCATCTCATCCGATAACTGGTTGATTTGCACATTGTCTACCTTAGAGCGGATAAAATGATTGGATAAAATCTAATACCATAAAATACCAATCGCTGTATACTGTATAATTTATGATTTACTTCAGTGTAGTGCTATTAGGTTCTCGTGTTCACTAATTGTTGGTTTATTATAATATTCAATATAATATGGTTTGTTAGAATGTGCTCTTGAGAAGAGAAATCTTACAAAAATACCTTTGCGTTAAATAACTAATCTCTTTCTGGTGGGTAAATCTAGGATATACTTTGCAACATAAAATACCATCCGAATTCGAACTGTTCTAATAAATAACTGTACCGTCTGTACCCATTTAATTTTTCAATTATTTTCTTATAGGTATAAAATAATAACTTTAATAATACCTAATTTGCATGACAAATAATTTTTTTCAGATTAATACCATTTGGTTTTTTTTTTGTATAGTTAAACGTTATTACTTATTGTTCATATTATTCTTACGGATAAGATGTACATTACCCGGGTAATGTGTACACAACCCATTTTCGTATTCATACCCATAATAAATATACCATAAAATAGTATGATTTCAGTGTACACTATATATATATATATATATATATATTGTATGCACCATAATAATATTTCAAACAATCATTCCTATGGCGTACGCGATCGTAAGTCTTAACATTATTGGCATCTGGTAAATACCTTTAGATATTATAAACTTAAGTCTATCCCTTTTCCGTATTACTAAAAACGTTTATGGTAATACCACATCGTCTAGTGACGATTGAATGCGATCAAGTACAAAGCGTGCTTGTAAGACTATTCAACAAGTCTTAATCTTTCGAGACACTATATAATATATATAGGTAAGTTCAAAATATTATAATAGTTTCAATGAAAATACTTCCACTTAAATTAAAACGTATGTTTTAAGACCTCATAAAAAAATGAGTATTTGTTACATTAATACAAAAATACGTTAACGTCGTGACAATATATATTTAAATATAATGGATTTAGTAAGATAAGGAATTATTTATAAGTGTAGATATATATATATATATATATATATATATATATATATATAAGTATTTAATATAAATAAATAAATATAACATGGAATAAAAATATGGTTTTGGATATTGAGCAAATTTAATAGTATCCGATTTATTCTATTAGTGTAGGGATCTACGAAACTCCTGTAATCCTTTTCCCTGACTACGGCATTGCTCACTTTATATGTATTTTATCATTTTCATTTGCTTAGAGGAACACCTCTTGTTCTCGTTGCTCGTTTAAATCCTAAAAAACCAACCTTCATATAAAATGGTTTATTCTAGATTCTAGTGACACATGGACAAAAGAAAATTGTATATAGGTATATAGTTTTCTTTTATATTATGTATTATACTTAATTAAGTAAATACAATTATATATATATATATATATATGTATTTAATATTTATGTATATTTACTTAAACTCGTATTCGATTTAGTGGTTTTCCTTACATTAGTCAGAGATTGAACGAGTTTGATGTGTTTTTATTATTGTACTGCTAAGTGCTGACCCTCAAAGTATTAAAAACAGCAGGTATAGTTAGAGTAGTTGCGAGCCAAATAATACGACCAAAGCAAAACTCTAATAGTACACTCCCTATAGACATTTAAACTAACTTAATTTTCATCAACAGTGTTTTTGAATGGTATTAAAATGTCTTTTTTTGCTCACTTTTAAAAAATAATTAATTTAAGAGGCTCTCATAGATATACTTTACGTTGATAATATATTGCACTCCTGTACTCTGACTTAGAAATTTATATTGTTTTATAAATTATGGTGTACTTCGGATTTTGTGCATCATATGCACAATGGAAGTTTTGGCCATGGGGCATGGACCAGTATGGTTAAACTTTAACTATATCTCAGATTTGTGATATTTATTAAAAATAAAGATAGCGAGTGTTATTTTAACAGTATTTTTATCCTTTAGGACTTCTGGCACCGATTTGTTTAAAAATAAATGATACTTTGGCAATTGTTCGAAATAAATATCTGCCTGGTACTCATACTTTAAATTATATAATTCCTTCAATAAATATTTCAGTTTTGGGAAAATATATAACTAATATGGCAGTATTATTTCTGTGAACTTGAATTATTTTTCGTTTTTATTTTTGTAAAAACGAAGTTCAAAATAAGATAAAAAAGACCATACATGCACCAACTTAGTTTTAAACCCTAATAATCATCAATCAATAGCTTTTTATTCCATGTTTCATGGAAAAAATAACTTGGTACAATAATTAAAAAATGTATTAGCTTCAATACCTAATTGTTTAATTTTAAAAAGGTCCAGTAACTTTATTGCTAAAAGTGAATTTGACCAAAAACTATTGATAAATTTACATGTTATTCATTCAAATATATTATTTTACATTTTCTATCAGTATATTATCAATAGTATTTGAACAGTATCTATTACTTATTATATCATATCAATTTTAAACATCAATATGAAAGTGTATAGATTAATTTAATAAGGTGGGAGTCTAGTCTGGAAAATACATTTTATTTTCACTTTATTCTTACTTGTATCAGATTAAAAATTGTTTATTAAATTATAAAACTGTTAGGCATTTTACCTGCAATTAATACATTGGCGATCAATTCAACGCAAGCCGTTTCTTCTATATAGTGTGCTAGATAAGTAATACTAATAAGTAATAACTAATAAATTAATGCACATGTGAAGAAATGCTTGGTACTTAATACTCATATGTTATGTTGTGGGTTGGACCAAAACTACATAATATATTATATAACATAATTGATCTACCATTCTTCTAATTACTATAGTTTATATTAACAATTATACAACTTGACAATTATTTTTTTCATGTATGTTTATGAATGTTCGCTCATCACAGGTCAGGTGATATTGGAATTTATTTAGCAAACTCGATTATTTATGAAATCCAATATAATAAAAGGTTGTATTGATAATAGTTTTAAGTTGGTGACATTGATTGCGTACAATTCGTTTTAAACTCTTAAAGATAATCTTTTTTTAATACATAATTCATGGATAAAAGTTCAAACTTACAACACAAGTCATTTTTCAAATTTCTATAGTGTTTTATAATGAATGTACCTACCTACGTAATCGATATTTAACGGTTTAATATACTTTATTATAAAGTGCTAAACAGGTAATGGCCACTTTCCAAATCTCCGTAGTTTTTCTTCGTTAATATTTAAGTCGTTATACTTATTATATAAATGCGTAAGCAATAAAACTGCTACCTATAAAATTTAAATAAATAACAGTTATTATGCGTAACGTCTATTATGTTACAACTATATTGGTGTTTAAATTTAAATAGTGTTAAAACGTTTAATCTTTAAAGATAATTAGGTTTTTCAGGACAATATTAAGCGTCCTATGTAAATAAGTAAATGTTTAATAATTATTCATACAGTGAAGGGGTTTTTCCAATTCGATATAGAAAAATTAAATTTAAATACCGGACAATTTTATGTTACATCTCTATGTCTAAACTGAATAGTAAATAAATACTATAAGTGGCAATTTATGAGTAAAGCACTGCGACACTATTTTTTAGTCATTGGTCATTTTCATGGCTTCTTCATTTATATCCGAACTAGTTTTTGAATAATGGAAGATAGGACTATAAGATACGTGACGTTAAATCCATTTTCTGAACATCCATCAAATAAGTGTGGTCAATATGGTTGAGTCATTACCAGATGAAAACCCAATTTCAAACTGTCTTTGTAGAGAACGTGACTTTACTTCAAATAGCATTCATTTTGTTCAGATAAGTATCGTTTTTATTCAAATATCACTCTTCTAAGAAACAAAATGCATTGTATAATGTCATTTCTGAGACATTCAAATACTTTCGCATTACTACTGAAGAAAATATTTCATTTGATTAATGTGCTTGCACTTTACATAAATTATAGCGAAATGTATTCCCTTTTTTATTTTTGATTAAGAATGAAGTAATGAAATCATCTACCTGTACATCATAAATATTGATACCATCCATCTTTGAGATACAAACTTGAACATTTAAAAATTTTCCTTGCAAAAGTAGCTTAACATTACCTTTACTCCTTACTTTTTTACCCTCAAAATAAAAAATATAGTGCAATATAATATACGAACGTGTATGTATAATGTATTATATATCTTCCTGTAATTAGAAATATGGCAGTCGTAAAATAGAATTTATTAATATAGTGTAATAGCTAATAAAAAATTTGTAGTTATACGATGACCATGAATTCTATAATTTTGTTTTAAATTATTATTTCATCTTTAATTTCAAATAGTGATCGTATTGAAATAAAAGTGAAATCACAGAATTCATTGTTTTATGGACATTAAATCGATTTAGCCACTAAATTAAATCACATTTGCCTTCCTTCTAGAATTATTTTAGGGTACCATATATCTATATGTATAATTACTATTTTTAAATCCACCAATCTATAGTACAATCTTTAAACATTTCAATAATATTATAGGTGAATGATAGAATAATCACCGTATTATATGGTTTATATTTATTTATTTGTTACTTACCAAAAACATCATTCACCACTCATACGCATATCACAAAATATCTTTATTACTTTTAATTAATTGCTAACAAAACATATTATATCCATTTCGTGTATTGATTTGACGTTCATAAATATACTTATTACAGTTATCTATAATTGATTTATTAGCTACCTATACCATTTTAACCGACTTATAAACTTGGTAATCACATTAAAACATAGATATTTGTAATTTTTTCATAATTATAAACATATCAGATTATAGTATAACTATTAACTTATCATTTTAAATACCTACCTATATAAATTAATTGAATGCATCATTCAAAATATGTCACACAAATTACATTTTTCTTAGGCAACAATCAATAGATCTGTGATATTTTCAAAAACAGAAGCTTTCCTTTGTATCAAATAATAGAGAAATAATCTACTTTTTACCCAGTCAACCATAACCTCAATTGTCACTACATAATAAATAATAATAGTCATATAAATAATTGTTAGCATCACTTTTTACATAATATCTATACTTACTAATTGCAGTCTGTTGATAATGTGTATCGAATAAAATTGTTTGACTTTTAGTGACAATGATTAATATTTATTATTATACTTCAGGTATTGATAAACAATAATTATGAACCAAATAATATCAAACAATTACAAAATTATTATTACATTTTAACAGGCTGAACCCATTCAAAAATTAATGATTCTCTTAGTTAAATATATGTAGGCATATAATACGTGTAGGTATATTATTATTTTATTTAGTTATTATTTTATTAATCTCTGAAAAGCTGAAAGTGCGATGTTAAGCGTGCATAAAATAATTAGTATAAATAAAATTGTAGCAGATATTTGATTTATAATATTCTATGATCGAAAATAAATACACTATTAAATAACATTTTTAGCTTAACTATAAACAAATTAGTTATAAAAAAGTTTCATGATTACTTATCTACTTGCAACTGTATACCTAGAAAAAGTAGAAGCACTAGAAGCCATTTAAAAGATTTCACATTAAACATTGAAAACCGAATAAAGCATACAAATTTCAACGAAAACATTTGGTGTCTAGATATATTTTACTGTTTTAAAATTTCAATGTAATATGATTATTGGATAACAAACAAAAAATCGTCACGTAAGAGTATATTTTAATTAAAATATGATATTTTTAATTAAATCCTCTATAATTTTGAGTTTATTTATTTGCTGTTGAATTATTTATATTATAATATTAATTTTAAATTTTAATAAGCCGTAATTGTAATTATTTCGATTTATGATTAAAAGTGTTTCGTCGAAGCTGATTAAATTTCTGAAAATAATGTTTGGTGAAATTCTTTCTGTAACTTAGGAATTTTTTTCAAAAATATAATAACTTGAGATGAATTTTAAAACCATCAAGTACATGTATATTCAATTAACAATTCATTGAAATTAATAATGAGAAATTATTTGATTAAGTATTTAAGTTTATATGGTTCCAAAAATATTTATTTATTTTATAATTAACAAGCGTGTCTAAAACAATGCATATTATAATGGTAAATGGTTATATAGTAAATCTTATAATGGTCAGCTCTGTGTATGGTGGTTAAGTAGCTACCATAACAAAAACGATGATGCGGTACTGACCAAACGCATTGAGTAAGAATTATTTATAGTATTTATAATAAACTATATATTTTTCTCTAATGAGGACTGTCAAAGTAGTTCAGTTATTACTTATTATATACTTTATTTATATAAATGGAAAAAAATGTATTATTTACAATGACTTCAAAATTGAAGTAAGTCTACCTAGTACCTTTAAATAGTTTTTATGTGTAAGTATTTTTACAGACAAAATAAAAATATCATGAATTTTCTAAGAATATGAGGTACCTATAATTTAACCATATGATCTTTTTTTGTTATGCTTGATACATAAATAACTGATAAATTTGAAAAAATCAATGCTCAATAATAAATAAAGCTATGATAATTATATTTATTAAATTATATTAATAATAATGATAATTTTCGAGTTTATTTGAGATCTACATTTGAAGTAAAATCCGTGATTAATTGATTATATGTTCGTTTGTCGACTAAAAACATGTGAAGTTTTGTTTTAAGCATAGTATTTTATTGTTAATATCTATTGTGACAATAAGTATATCTATATATTAATATATTGATGTTGGATGTAAAATTCTATTCGAATAAATATTGCTTAATTTAAATTCCTAACATAGTCTACATGGTGAAATATTATTAAGAGTACATATCAAGCCTACACATAAAACCTACCAAAAAAAAAAAAAATAATAATAATAATAATAATTTAAAATGTTTGAACAATGTCGATGAATGAAATAATGTCGTGTTTTATACTTTTATTGTTGTCTTTATAGATATATTTATGATGATTTGAAATCAATGTTTATAAAGAGTGTTAGTAGCCATATAATAGATAATATACTAAATATATGTGTTATAAGTTTATAACCTTAATGTATATTAATTTATAATATTTAATCAAATAAAAGAAAATAATGTTTCATTATATTGATCAACATTATCTGATAATATATAGCTATAACTCATATGAATTGATAATATCATTATAATAATGTATCATGTTATATATATATATATATATATATTATATATATTATGTATTAACATGTTTTTTAATCAACGGTTTTTTTAAGCAAATTATGTCGAGTCGTTGTAATTTTATAATACATATTGTACCCATTATGTTCATAATTTAAAATAAATGTTAATTCATGTTATTGTAATAAAAATTTGGTTATTATTATTTATTTAGACTGTTACAGAGTGCACACGAACATACTATAACGAACAAATAAAAATTATAGGTTACCTTATCTACTCTAATTTTATTAGATTTATGTATTAAAAAAAAATTCCTATCCTGAATAATTGCGAATTTCTATAGTACAGTGAGTTCATACATAATTATAGATTAATCTAATACATACATTAAATGGAATTTCGACTTCAAATGAAATTTCTTGAGAATTAATAAAATAGGTAAGTATATAACTTTGTATTTTTGAGACAAAGTCCATGTAGATTGATTAGATAAGTGCTTAGTTTAATGGAACAACAATGACTGGTTAAAGCTAGCATTATAGACCCTTCAGACTTAAAACTTTAATTAACATAGACTATAATTATAAATCAACTAGTTCTTATTGTTTTACATGTACTAGACACCTTATTTTATATGACTACCTAGACAAAAAAACTTCAGGGCATCATATAACTTCTCTATAAATTATAATTCATAAATTGATACATTTATATAACTACAGCATAAATTATATTTGGTTTGGTAAAAAAGTAGAATGTATATAAATACAGTAAAATCAAGCAAATCAATCTATTTGTGGCACTCGTGCCAGTAAAAAAACATTTTTTACACGTGGGTATTTAACAAAACAAAGTCATATACCTAAATCATTTACAGTTTTATAGTTTTGTTAATTTTTTTTATCATTGTCATTGTTTTATTCAATTAGTAAATCAAATAGAAACACAAAACTCAAATGAACCATGAAAAAAAAAAAAAAAACATTATTTCTGTTTTGATTTATTTAAGCGGCAATGTTTGAATATTATAAATTTATAATACAATAATATTTAAATCTTAGGAAACATTGACTGTGATCTTTTGAAAATTCTCCAAAAAAATTAATAGTGCCATGTTCTTTTACATACGATTAATAATTTATTAATCTCCATCTCCGTATGAAAACAATAAGGATACAGAAAAAATATGTCAAACCAGCCAATTCCATTAATCTTCAGATAACGTGGACTAAAAATAATCATGCTGATTAATGAGTTTACAAAACATTCAGACGGTTGAAAGTTTCATCAAATAATAAGATAAATATTAATACATTATATTTTAAAGTTATATTGCATTCTTAACATTTTGCTAATCTTCTATTTAATTATTTATTTGTTGGATAATAGTATTCCTTCCAATTTTAAATATAATAAAATAATTTAAAAAAACTATTGTTAAATATTATACAACCACTTATAATATAAAACACCAATATCTCTATAAACCCAAGATTGTGGTATTAACTTTTAAATAAGGATCCTATACAGTTATCCTATACTGGCTACTACTTTTATTTTTATTCAGTTTCACTAATTTCATATTAATCATAGTAATCATACAACCCCTACCACATATACGAATAATTCATCATTCATTAAATATGCTCACTCATTTTATGTTTGAATTTTGGATTTTTTTCAAATTCTAATTTTCTGGCCAAAAATTTAGGTATATGTCATGACAAAGAAGGTAAATCGCTTCCAGCAAAATATTAGTCTCGCCTCGCATAACAAAAAGTGATCTATAGTATGCACCCATAAGATGTAGTATACCTATATACCTGTTCGCGTTTTACTATTTATTTTATTTTCATTGTAAAGACTGTAAAATGATTTTAATCTATAATTATTAAGCTCACCTCGACGATTATTCGAAGAAAACTCAATTATAATAATGTGAATAGAAACTTATGATGCAACACTTTACTACATATATTATTGCATCTTTGATGGTCGACCATAAGAAAATGTTTGATCTTAAAAGTAGCCGACGCCACTTCACACCGTGCTATAAGTATCGATAATCGATATACCCATATAGTTGTTCCATTTTTGGTATAACTGAAAAGTTCAAACAGCTAAAATCATTCAAAATCTAGCTATTATTTAATAAATGATAGTTTTCTTCGTGATATTTATATTGTAATTCCATGAATGTGAAAACTCCTAATTTCGTTAATTAGCATGTAAATTGTACACGTGACCGGATATTCATCTTTATAATATGTTAACTGCGCACCCGATATTATTATGTCTTTGTAAATATTATTAAAGAAAATATACTTTCACACATAATAATATTATGTAGGACGACGAACAATTACGGAACTTTAATATCATTGCATGTCTGCGTCTTATGCCCTATAAGCTGTTTGATTGATGTTTTCTTTTGAATACGTTATACAACCATGGTATTTGATGTGTTAAACTATAACGCTGTTTGAGTGATTATTTATCAGTATAAAATATTGTATATTTGTACGTATGTTTGAGTGTTATGTACAAATTCCTGATTTATACTCTTAATGATATGTGTACAATGTACATCAAAGACATAAGCAGGAATTTATTCAAACTAGTGGGTGGGAGAATTACTACAAAAGGACCCGGTGAAAAACATTATGCTCTAATAATTTATTTCCGCCCTTTTTATATTGTTGTTTCAATTTATTTAGGAATGCCGTTTTATAATTTATATGCTGTATTAAAAAAAATCAAAAAGATTAACATTTCTGTGTTTATTTTGCTTCTCACGTGGAGACAAGAAAGTATAATTTAATATACCTACCTAGTATGTACCTATTAAACCAACAATCAGTTCTGAGAATGGAACTCGTAATTCTAAATATATTTTTGTGGCTCGGTAAATTGGGTCCACGGTGATTTATTTATATTTTATTAGTGATAAATTGAGTCCCGGTGAAAAAACAAGGTGGTACCCGATTGAGCGCAGTCCATATTTTTTAACAACCTGATTGAGCACAGCAAAAATATTCTCATTGCATGCGACGTTGTCAATTTTTTTCCGCTAACTGTCAATAATTTTTACATTATTAATGTATTTTATTAGTTGGGCAATGAAGGTTTGTTTTTTTGCAAATGCCTGCGTTCAGTTGATAACACAAACGTTCTAACACGGTGTGCGCCTACAGAGTTCTGTTTTGCTGCCGACATTAATCACATAATATGACGTCTTTTTCGGCCAAACAATCGGACGTGCAATACTTGCTGCACATGACCAGGGTACACGAAGAGTTATAAATCGTTACCGTGTTATAATACTATCGTGTACGCGTGACGTATGAAACATTATGTAAATCGTGCGGAATAAAAACCGTTCTGCAGTCGATGTCACTGCGCCACGACGCGCCCAAAAGCGTGTGAATTTAAGCACGACATAGCATTATATATGCACATAATATACAAATAAATAATAATGCAAAAATAATAATAATATTGTGTTGTACACGTTTGGGGTTGAGGTACGCGGCTAGCGGTCGTTGGCGCGGACGGACAACGCGCAATCACCATATCGCCTGCACGCCAATGTTTTGCGCCGGACGTTGTCACGGAGGCACTCGCATATATACATACATAAACTTTCACTTACGTGGACTTATGGTGTATACAGGGTGGTGTTTTTAACGACCAGGATATATATATA
Source organism: Chaitophorus viminalis (assembly GCA_025469195.1). Classification (NCBI taxonomy): domain Eukaryota; kingdom Metazoa; phylum Arthropoda; class Insecta; order Hemiptera; family Aphididae; genus Chaitophorus; species Chaitophorus viminalis. Next base: position 120,177 of record JAIPRK010000709.1, read on the forward strand.
CCTACATTCCTGAAAATATAATTATAAATATGTATATATGCATTTTTTTTCTTTTTTTTTTTTTTACAATTGATTATAATAGTTTTACGTATAGCTAAAGCTCAACAGAAGGTAATATGTAGTATAATATTATGCAGTAGGACGCGCTTCCGCTCTTCCTTGCCCCTGTCCAAACTTGTTACTCGAACCCGGATTTTGATGCGTTAAAAATTAAAATATCCCAAAAAACACAATTGTCCCTGCAAATAATGAGTATTTATTCGGATTCAGAAAAAAATCACCCCGTACACCCTTCACCCTTTTACCATCTTACACCAATCACTTCCCACGCGTACGCTCATACACGCACACACACCACCGTACCGAACACCAAAGCGTGTCTTTATAATATTATTATTATTATTATGACGTACTTATTACGCCTCCTCCTACCTCCCGAAGTTCGATAATATAACAATGACCAGGGGCGACCGGCGCGCTCGACGTCCTTGGCGGAAGAGTACCACCTATAATACGTATACGTGTATATTATCATCACGCGCGCAATATTATTTACCGTGCGCGCGAGAACCCGTCCGTCATTGCAACATTGAGGTTTACGCGTGCCGCGCGCGCTTCTCGCCAACAAATCGGCAACATACACCCGCTGTGGCACACATTACGCAAAAGGACAGAACGGGTGCCTTATTATTACGTCCATCGTCGCAATAACAAACAACGGCTGCGTTGCGCAAGATATCATAATATCATTGTGTGTATATTATCTACAATTCATTATATTGCACGCGGCTCCGGTCTTTGGTAAAATATACTTGGTATCCGGCGGACGGTAAACGCTATACATAACTCCCCGGAAGAAGACCGCGCGACATTATTATGGGATGCGCCGGAAGCAATCCTCTGCCCATGGGCGACACCGTGCAGTCGGCCGCCAGCAACGGTCACGCGGTCGCGGTCGAACCTCCGTTGAATATGGCTACGGCAGACGGCGATGATAAGCCGTGCTCAATGGTCCAAAAGGTCATCGGCAGTGTCAACGTCGACGACGTAGTCAAGAAGATCCAAGGTATATAACAGTGGCACGTAATATATATACATACATATGTATTTAGATGATACACGTCCGTTGTGCCCACCCGCGCACGAGCTTGTGCACGTAATTGTGTATATACAATACGCCGACGATAATATTGCACATCATTACCTATTGTAAATATTACCATGTGGCACTAAACACATTAGCGATCAAACTTGTAGGGGGGGATGAGGGATTATCTTATAATTACATAGAAGTAATTAAGTAAATATCATCAATGTTTATACGAAGTACTAAAAAAACCTGTGAAGGTATATACACTTACTTACTGGAAAATAGGTACTCAGCCGATTTAGTCTTCAAGTCTTCTCTCCGTAGAACACGTCTGTAGACTGTAGTGCACTTCACCATATATATATAATTACGTCATTACCACATGCCACAATGCCACATCCTCCATCGAGCGCACTGACGTCATATTACGTGTAAAATCCTAGATTCTGAATCCACGACATACATATAGTCGTTACTGAACTGAAAATGTAACAAAACGTATTGCAATAGTAACAAATATCAAAAAAATTACCTAAAACGATATTTAGGTCACACCAATACAATACACACACATATATATATATATATAGAGAGAGATTAATATTTAAATTTAAATTACATAGTTTATTGAATGACTACTATACAGGACAAATCAAATGAACATCCTTCGATAACTGATAGCTGAAATAAACGCGAAATAAACACAATATTAAAAAGTTAAAATTAGCGTCGAACAAACTATAAGGATATTAATTATTCTTTTTCATTAAAAACAATAATAATATTTCCCGGATTTTATACGTATTACCGGCACTTGAGTAAAAAAAAAAGAATAATTTCACTGATTTTGACACAAGTGATAGTTTTAATGGAGTTTATAATATTTTATATTAGGTATACTATTTACGTTATACGCGTATAGTAGCCGGAACTTGTACATGGTTCGACCACACGTTTAATATATATATTATACCGTGTCTATATTATATAATGTTATGTTATAGTTTACAAATACATTATGCATCAAATATTCACGAAATGGTCCCGCGTCTACCTATAGACATCGTTTCTCGCTATTAACCATAGTTAACACTGTTCATATATTTGCACAGATAACCGTTTATCGTAATCATAGTAACGATAATAGAGGCTCAGATTTTAATGTAAAATGCATTTTTATACGGTACAATGTAAGACATCGATTTTACAATTACGATGTACATTTAATTAATTTTATATTATAGCATTGCTAGTATGTAATAACTAATAATACATTACAAATAATACTACACCGGTCTTGATTAAATAATTTAATGTGATATAAAAATTTTAATCAAATATCAACAGGTTTTTATTTTATTTTATGCAATTACTATGTCTTTCTTTTAAATTCAAATATTTAATTTGGCTGTATATTTAACGGTATCTAATATTAGTAAAGTAGTAACTAATCCGAAATAACCCTTCTTTCGAAACATGTATAAAAATCAGTTGTTCTCAAATTTGATACTGAGAACAAACATTCTGAAGAATGAAAATTAAGCTTATACACAATGTTAGCACACAACTAAAAGGATGTATTTGAAAAATAAATATGATCCAAATTATAATAATAATTACTAAATAATAAATATAAATATATAAATAGATAAATTAATTAATAAATGAACAATTTTCGAATTTAATTTTGATTTTGGTAAAAAAAATATAGATATTATCAAATATCAATCATCTGCTTCATATTGTCAACACAAAACAAAACTTAATAATTACTAGAATACAAATTGAATAATTCAAATGTATTGTGTAATCTTTTCCAAGTTAATATTTCTTTTATAAAAACATGTTTTTAAGTTTTAAAATCTGAATTCTTTATAGTACCGAACTACTATAATAATTATATAGTAAATAGGTAATGTTTAACGTTGGCATTTTGTTCAATTTTAATATTAAATTCCATTATTCCATAATGCCGTCATGTGTTATTCATAAATCATAACTCATAACTTTACTTATACATAAGCATACTCGTATGGCACTACTACGAATTGAAACTTATACACAAGTTACCTTATATCTTGTATTATACAATACTTACAACTTACAATAACTAAATAATGAAAAATAATCATCAATCATCATTATGTTTACATGTTGGATATTTTTAACTGATGAATGAACCTAATAGATGATTATTAAATGCATTAATATGCAGAACCAATTAATAACAGAAGTGGTACAGACGTAGTAATGTGTATTATAAAATGAAGTAAAATTAATTTATATTTAATTTTATAAACTTACATGTTTTTATAAATCAAAAAAATTATATTGAGTACTGAGTAGACTATTTATATCTGTATGGACTTTCTTGATATTAACATTAGGAAAATGCCATTTGAAATATACAGGGTATTCCAGAAGTATTTAATAATTGCAATTGTTTTTATTTATTTCATAATTTTAAACTTTTTGTTTTTAATAAATATCATAATTATACGGTAAAATAAAATTCCTTATAGTTTTTTTTTCTAGAATTCAAATTCTAAAATTTTAAATTATATTCTACTGTTTGAAAATAATTCAAAATAGCCATTTTGTGAAAATTATTTTTAGAAGAATTATGAAAAGAACAAGAGTTATTGATTTATCAAATAGTGAGGGGACACATATATTGTGTACGAATTACGTTGACCTATCTTTAATCCGGACTAAAAGGTGAAGTTTGATGATTTTTTCTAATTTTTAATTATTACCCCAATTATTAATTAGGTACATATCTTATAAATTTGTCAAGGACTATTATATAAATAAAGGGACATAAATACTTGTATTTGTACGTAATGTATATTACGTTACACACTCAACAATTATTACCAAGCTAACAAGTTTTATCATCCCGAAAGGTACAAAATTTGCTGAAAAGTATAATCAATAGAGATTAAATAAACAATAAGTATAGTATATAAGTAATAACTAAGTAATAATTAAACCCCAGTAGCGAAGGGGAGTAATTACTGACTGACAAACTTTCGTTCGGTAATTAAATAAAATATCCCAGCTATTGTTTTCAAAGAAGTAACAAAAAACATGCATTTATAAGAATTGAATATATATAATAATAATGTAAATATTTTATACAATAATTGTTTTAGTTGGACAGATGATAACACGAAATCCTAAATACAAACATCGCATTAAAATAGCCTTGGCGAGTTTAAATTTCTTAGTAGTATAAGTGTACAATTAATATGATATAATAATTGACAATCCACAATCCAGATTTCAGAGATTAATATTTTATAACCACCCATGGTTAATGTTATTATAATTCAAAGACCGTGGAAAATATTTCTCCATTCGTTTCTTGTTCAAACATTATTAAGGTTCATCATAAGCATTAAAACTTTAAAAAAATAATGATCATTGATCATCGGTTCAACTGTTTTAAGTTGAAAATAATCTTAATGCATTAACGTAATCAGGTTTAACTCATTTATAGTGTATATTACCATGGCAACAAGAATTTAACAACCTCAAAGCTTCGAAATCCTTAGATAAGATTGTATGCCATGGCCCGTATCCGTTTAGAAATCACAATAAATCTTGCTCAATGGAATATGAAAAATTAAACCATTTAATACGTTTTACCATTGATTATAATAATATTAATCAATGGTTTTACTCATTTGCATATTTTATATTAAAAAGTTATAAATTCAAAAAGAACATTTTTTTCTTTTAAATTTTTATCTAAAATAAGAATTAAACAGCTGCAACATAACATAATGTACCTATGTAAGAACATGTTAATGCTAAAAATATTATTTTATTTATTTACCAGCAAATAGATGTCCTTATTGAATAGTTTATAATAGATATATATATAGTATACAAATACAAATACTTACTTCAAATTTACACTGTTGAAGTTTTTTTTTCTAATAAAAGTTATTTTCAGTACCTACATTATATTTTACATAACATATTGGGCATTTGTAAAGTCTGGTATCAAATGGCCCTTTTTAATTTTTTAAAAAAAAACTTATCATTATTAATTATATTTAGGCCAAAAGTAATTCCAACTTTATATTTAATATTATTTTTTTATTATGTTATAGATGCAACTATAAATTTCATTAATTTTATTACTACATTGATCAACATTGACATCAAAATTTTTATCAGTTAGATTCATTGCCAAATTCAAAAATTCTATTGAAAAAAAAAAGAATAAATAATCATTGTAATTTTTAGTAGGTACCTAAGTAGGTCGTCAAATGTTCTCGTTTTTTTATATTTTTAATTTTTCAATAACAATTCACAAACAATGTTGAATAAATGAATTTTCTAGTAACAGACCTACGGAAAGAAAATTAAGTCTAAAACAATGTTCACAAAATTTTGTAATTGAAATTTTTATTGTTTCTTTCTTACAATTTACCGTTTATTCTTTAAAGTCATAAATATGCACTTTATTTTTCACTCCAAATTATAATTTTCTTTTGCTCCCTTATAAAAATTGAATACAAAATCCCCGCTAGACTTATTATTACAGATAATTTATTCGAATATATTTTTAATAGTTTATACAGCTATCAATAAAATCAATTAAATGGTTTAAATATAATTTATAAATTGAGTAAACTTATTTAGAAAAACTTATTCAAATAATAAAGTAGTGAAATCAAATTTAAAATAAAATGTGTGTCAGTGTACCTATCAATGTAATGTTTGCTCGACCTACTTGCTTAATCTATATACCTACTTGTCCGTCTTGCCCCATACTAAATGATCAAATAGACCATTAACCTCATACTAAAAACATCTTCAAATTTTTTGTACAACTATAATCATAGTCTTTATAATTCACGTGGTCATACAAAAATGATAAACTATTCAATTCATGATATTCTGATTTACGTACGTATAATTAATATTTATACTGTTATTAGTGTTATTATCAAACCGCAATAACAGCATTTTTTTTTTGTATCAACAAAAATGTTTTTGTAACAGATGCATTTTTAAATTTCAAATGGTTTATGATTTTTTTTTTTTTTGTTACAATTGCAATGCATTGAAATAATTGTACGTAGTTTTTCATAGTATAGATACAAATAGACCAATTAATGGTATGGACATTATCGGATTACCATCGAATATATAATCATAAAAAAAAAAAAAAGTTTTAACTACACTTAATTTATTTTCAAGTATGCCATGCCATAACTTTTCCTAGTACAAAAAATGTATCCAGCTGCGCTTTATAACAAGGTCTGATTTGTGGTTTATGGACTGTGGTACTCATATCCATCATATTTATTAGCCCCTGATGTAAAATTCTAGATTTGCACTTGCATGCGGTGCATAAAATGGTTTTATAAATCAAACGTATGTACCATTATATCATATGTATGTTATTTACCGTCATTTGAATGTACAATATACTAATTTAAATAAATTATTATTTTTAAGCTTATTCATTAATCATACAAATTTATGGGTTTCCATAGTACTTTTAAAGACTAATTTAATACTTTAATTTAAAAATGTAAATAAATTACACAACAGCAATTTTAAAGAGATAAATTATAAGTGGGTGGATATGAAACAAAGGGTGTTCAAAAATAAATCAATTGCCATAAATATTTTCAATATTACCTACCTTTAAACATAAATACATAATACATATGAATTATTTATAATTTATATGCGTGATTATATAGAATAGTTTCATTTGAATTATCCTATATGTATTTAGAGAAAATGAAAATCATTGCTAAAAGCCATTCTTCTAAAAATACGAATATTATGTACCAAAATAATTGTATAACCGACTTAATTAAATGTTTACATTAAATACATATGTATTTACATGTTTTATTTATTTCTAAAATATGTTCTATCAAAGCTAACACCAAGTTTCAGTTGGTAATATTTATACTAACAGCTATTGGATTTTTAACGATACGTACTTTGCGTGTTTTTGGTGCAAGTTGATATTATTCAGAGTAATTATTTTGTCCATCACAGAGTTTAGGACAAATCGATGTACTTACATACTTAATGTATGTACAGTAGAGCGCCGATTATCCGAACGTCAATTATCCGCACTACAAAATGTTTGTAAATACACATTGTACATATTGTATTATAAATATAAAATTTTTTAATATATAATTTCAATTTATACTACATACATCATACTTTTAATAATGTGTATATTAATATTAAAATATGAATAATGAATAATATAAACCTATAATATATCTTATAACAAGTACGTTATACACACGGTAAATTAGTTTTTAACTTTATTTTTAATCTTTATATTTGATTACCCGCACCCCTCTCGGTCACAATTAGTGCGGATAATCGACCCTCTACCGTTATACTCTTTTGGTATTGCTGAGTGACTATTACCAAACAACTTGTCACTTGAAAAGTTTTCCTATAAGGAAATCTATTGACATTTACTCACACGCACGCACACGTACACATTTATATTCTTCATTACATGCGTTAACTCACACTTCTATTGTGCGCCATTCTTATGAATTGTCTGCAAGATCCTATTAAATGGGTCAATTTATGAGGAATCGGAAGTGGGTATGCGAAATGTGCTGGTCTAATTCTAAAAGATGGGCACGCGCGTCCCTATTCTGCCAAAATAGCACCTCGACAAATGGTTGCGTTTCAACGAATGATTATGATGAATGGAACCTTTAGTTAAAGAAAAACGAAAGAACAAAAAAACAGAACATAACAAAACGCCTTAGATACAATGTGTATACTTTTATATTGTGCTGTTTTCTTGTCATCAGTTCTCAAAACAAATATAATTCTGACACACATATGTTGTATGTTTTGCAACTCTCACCAGAAGCACATCATTACATCAAATAAACTATATTTGCATATACCTATAGCTAACCATAATGAATTGAAAGTAAATCAAATTCAAAGTTTTGTTTTAAGATACACTATAGTAGGTATCCTGTTTTATTTTAGAATCCATATTTTAAAATGGTAAAATTATTGTTTTAAATCACTCATTTGTGTACCAGCTAATATAAAAATGTAAAACCTGCAAATTCTCCGGGTTGTTAATAATATTTTCATGAAAAAATTATCAAAAAATTCATCTCTTTGGACTTCATCCCTGTCTATTCAGAAATATGACAGAAATATATATAAGTTAACCAAAAAAAAAGTAAGTAACCACTAGTATACAAATTGAGGACATAAAAATATTAAAAATACTAAAAATACTGAACAAATAGCAAAACTAATAAAATTTTAACTGACAGATTTTTTTTTTTTTTTACCATAAAATCAAATAGTGTATAGTCACGAAATAGTGTAACTTACTGCAGTTAGGCACTTATTTTTGTCCATTTTAACCTAATGTTATTTCTCTTAAAATCGATAGGTTAGGAGTATTCAGTAATATATTAGATGTATAATTTTTTTTAAGCAAATTTTCCATCAACGCTACTACAGTCTACAGTATATACGTTCAATTACAGTCTTATTATATACGTGCAATATTGGAATATATACTTTTTTAGTATAGATACCTACATATAATAACATGTTTAACTCAATATAGTAATATTAACTAATGTTCATGATAATGATTCAATACATCAGCAAAATAATTATAATTTAAAAATTAAGTTATTTGTAATAATGAGAATAATTTAAGTTAGGTATGTATATTGTACATATATTGATGTAAAGAAGTATAACTATGTAGAAAAAATTTCAGAGTAAAAAAAGAATAAAAATCACAATATAGTTAATAGTTAAGCTTAAAATTACAAAAACTACTTTACATTTATAGTAGTTTTTAGGCTAAACAAACCAATTAGCGTTCCTTATTATATAGGTACTATTAGGTAACTAATAGTATTTGGTAAACTACATCACTAAAAATTATTATATAAAACGTATTGTGTTGTTGCAATTTCAATGTAAAATAATTATTTGTTTGACTTCGCAGAATAGCTAAATCGGACATCCCCGAGCAAAACTTTAATTTATTAACATTTACTAACAATTTACAAATACTTCGCTTTCATCTATAAGGCTACAAATGTAAAATTATTAAATAATCTCAATTTCTTCTATATAATTTAGGTCATTTAAAAATACACATAATACTCGTATATGCATACGTCTCAAATACCATGTATATTAAATACAATATAGGGAATTTTAGGATGATTTGACAAATGCAATAACTTTTATATGTTATCCATTATCATTATTATTTTTTTAAATAAATATTATAGCACTACACTACAACAAAATAGTATTAAAATATTTTTTTTTACTTTTGGAACTCAAATTTAAAATTTCAAAATTCAAAATCTAAAATTGTATTTTAAGTACTAATAAATAAAAAAAAATAAAAATAGTCATTATATAAAACCCATTTTTAAAATAATTATAATAGGTACATATTATTAAATATCTTGTTAAAATTTGGCTACTCATTTATAATGATTTTTAAAAATTTTTGAAAAAAATTTATATGAAAATTAGATTAAGTACTACCTAAATTAATGCGTTGATATACAATATTATGAGATAAAATTATGTGGCACACACTACTCACATATTATTTTTGTCAACTTATTCACAAACTTAAAAAATGTTTAGAAAATTAACAGAACATTTATCTAAAAATTTGTCATAAAATGGCTGATTTTATTATTTTTTAACAGTAGAAAAAAATTCGAACTGATAATCGTGTGTTTCTTATTTGCTTTTTGTAATCATTATTAACGACAATAATCAATGTTAAACTTTCAGACGTTACTGGGAGCATGGAAAATTTGATGGATGATACTCAAGAAAAATTAGGTTCGTTATTTGGAAAAGTAGAACAAAAAGCTGATGACATTCAAGAAAAAGTTGAAAATAAAGTAAACGATGTTACTTCAGATATGCCTGAGTAAGTGGCGATAATATCCATGGATACTTATAAAATTATTTGTTTCTACATTATAAATCATGATCAATTAAATATATTATGTACAAGTCATATTACAGTATAATAATAAAAGACATATTCCATTACTTACATGTCATTAATAGGTACCTAGTAAAAATCGATTTTTTTTCATGACCATTTTAGAACATGTATACGTTAGTTAATTAATTGTTAACCTTAAGGCAGGACTGTATTAGGGCATAGGCACTATAGGTACTGTGCCTAAGGCCTACCATCTACGAACATTTTAGGGCCTACAAAAATAAAATGTGTGGCTAAATTTTTTTGTAATATTCTTTTTTTTTTGATTGATATTTTAAGAGTTAATATACTATTTGTAGACACATGTTATTAGCAAAACAAGTAAAATATTTGTATAATATTTCTCGTATACTAAAAGTTCGTTATAGTAATTCGTAATAATTACTTATTAAAATCAGATTGGATAAACCGATACAAAAATTTTAAACAAATATATAAAATGGTATAAAATATAAGTTGTTTTTATGATTTCTGGAAATTTAATTTTAAATATATTTTGAATTTTATTCAAATTGTTTTTAAGATGTATTAAAATTGTTATGAGATACAAAGTTATAATTATAAAAGTTAAGATTTGATCTTTGTTATACCTAAATATTTTTGTTTTTAAAGGCTTAACAATGAGATTCAAATATTCAATACTACCTGTCCCAAACATAAGGTTTCTTAATCATTTAAATACTGAACACTGCAGGACCGTTTTAGCACATAACAATAAAGGCACTGTGCCTAGGGCCTACGATATTGTTAATACGGGCCTGCCTTAAGGTATAGATACACTACAACCTACAACTATTTATTTATTTGTGTGTTTTATGTATAGGCTAATATAGAATAGATCTGTAATAGACCACAAAACCAACTAAAACTAATAAATACTATTTTAAAAAATGCATTCATATTTTACATTATATTTTTAAATAACATGATTTATGTATTGTGTATACCTAATCTACCTTCGAAATTCATATATGTTTTAACATAATAATATATAGGTATAATGTTTCATTTATTACATTTTCATATTTATTAAACTCTTTTACTCTCTGCAATTTTAAAAACCAAACAAACTTGTTTCCAGATGGTGAATCATGAATTCTATACCATATAAATATCTCACCTCATCATTGAGCATTTATCACTCATATATTTTAAGAACTTTTAAATGTAGATGTAAAAGTGAATAGATAGAAAACATTAAATGTTTAATATATTTCAATTTCAAGGAATTTATTTCACATAATTAATTATATAATGAAAATGGGTGCTATATATAGATATTAAGAATGTATTAAATATCAATACAAAATAATATAAAATCTTAACTGAACACTTAAATCACATTTTTATGCAATTATATAAATAAAATACCAATCTGTTAAATATATTATGGAATGATGAGCTTTATTAACTACAACACACTTCATAATCTTATTCGTAAACAAGAGACGCATGCATGAAATGAAGGTAAAACAATGGCAATGGTTATTGGGTACTACGGTATTTGTTTATATGATAGATTAAATTCCTAAAATAATTTATGCATTTTTCTTTCTAATTATGATTAAACATAAAATCTTTAATTCGGAGATGAATTATGTAAAAGTAGTATGAGGAATAACCTCATTATAATTATTATGATGATCACAACAATAACAACAACAAAAACAATAGGACTGTAATCTGCAATTATATACATTTGATAACATATATATGTCATCAAATAATAAAATAATCAATAAAAATAATAATAATAAAATAATATTTTCTCGTAAGGTACGAGAAAATACAAGAAAATGATATTTTTAGAACCACTCGTGGCATGAGCATAGTATTTATGAACATTCATAATACTAAATAATATTCACTTTTAAATATTTGTTTAATTAATATTTATATAAATATCGTTTTTATAAAGAAAATAATGTTATAATAACTTAATTAATTTCTATAAATAAACGTTCATATAAGTTACTTATACTTATATGAAACAAATTCTGTAAATATTTGATTTTGACATCTTAACAAATTGTATGGTACTCATGAAATGTGAAAAATGTCTGTAATGGCAAATTACAAGTATACCATCAGCTTTAATAATTTATAACCAACTCATCGAACTATCACCTTTTTTTAATTAAATAATAAAGTACGTGTTTTGTTTCCAAAAACATATGTTGTACTAGTAATACTTCAAGGGTATTAATAGCTACTCCATAATCTCTTATACTTAACTTAAAGTTTTCATAAAAATGTAGACGAAATAACTTAAAATAATTTAATAAACCAAAAATCAAACACTACCTACAAATTAATGGAATAAAGTATGGTGTGTTGTAAGACCTTATTGGCCCGTAAGTTTAATGTACTTTTGTTGATTTTAACCAAACTATTAATATCACCAAGTTTAATAGTATTGGAAAGTCAATATAAATTTTTTTTTTATTGAATAAACTTTATCATGTAACTCAATTATTTAAGCTTACGAAACCCACCAAAAAAATCATTATTTGAAGTGTCCACACACAAGTGTGTGGCCGTGCTTTGACCTTTGGCTGCAGTTAGACACGCAAGTCGTCGGTTAGTAATGCTTGTAATAACAATCAAGATCAACTACATTTTATGATATAGTATTGACCTTTTAAATAACTAGGTTCCTAATCATTTTACTTTTATTATATTATTTTTAGAAAACCTCAAGTAAACGAAATTATTCTCCTTACGGTCGAAGAAACAAGAATTATACCAATTGACGAAATCAAATCGGAAATATTGACGGGCGGGAATGAATCATTAGTTAATGAAGTATCCAACGAAACCAAAGAAGATTTAACTAACGAAACGGAGGAAAAGGTAACTAACGAAACAAAAGAATTAACTAACGAAACTCGAGAAGAACAAACAGTAGAAGTCAAAGCTGATGATAGTACAATTGAAGAAAGTGAAGAACAAAACGAAGGGGAAGAAGAAAAAGCCAAAATCGACAAAATCGAGGAAGAAAACATTGAAGGGGAAGAAGAAAAACCAATGGATAAGGAGTAAAATAAATAGATACCTAAGTATAATTATGCATAATGATTGGCTCAAGAATTAATATTGCGAAATATTTTCAAAAGTCTATCAACTGAAATTGATATACATATTTTTTTATATTTTTAATATTGATATTTTGTAGAACAAAATAGTATGTATACAACAAATACGCATAGACATAACATAAATAGATAAACATATAACATAAAAGTACTCACTGAATTTGAAATCAAACAAAGAGATTAGTTTTTGATTTTATAATAAATAAAACATAAGATATTTACTCAATTTATTTTTATTATAATATGAGTTTTAATGTTTATACTTTGAATTTGATACGTTTATACTAGTTTTATAAAATTTTTGACATGGAATCAAAGAAAAAAAAGAACGGATGGGCCTTGCTCTGCTGTAAAGTTGGGGGTAGAGTGCACCTCGTTTATAGGATAGGTCATTATTACAATGGATTTGTTAAATTTGAATGCAATGATAGGTATCATTGTATACGAATAACGATTCTGAACCGAGATGATATGTTGGTCTAAAATGGGTATATAATAATACAGTATTTTATATTTAAATTTAAATATAATGCAATAGTATGCAATTTCGTAAAAATTTAAATTTCGAAGTCATAACATTTTTTCCATTAAGTCCAGTAGACATTTTTTTATATATTTTTAAAGATTAGCTAATGGACAACCTAGTGTTAAAATTTTGAACCTTAAGTATATACAGAAAAAATTTTATGAATTTTCAAAAACAAAATAACTTGCAAATCATTGCGATTTTAACATATTTTATACAAATTTGAAATTTATGTGCTTATAAAAAAAATTTGAGTAAAACGATCTCCAATATTTTCTAGTTACGATAAGTATAACTTATAATAAACATTGTATTAAATTTTCAAGAGTTTTCGGACAGCCAAATAAATTTTATAGATACTTCAAAAAAAAAAAAAATTACAAAAATCGAAAATTTAAATTGTCTATAAATAAGTCAAAATACTTTGAAAACTTAACCACCTATAGATAACGTCAATATAAACATTTGGTAAAAAAATTGTTATTTGCCTTATTTGGTTTTTGAGTTAGAGCAAATTTCAAAAACCGATATCATTTGTCAGTCTAGAATATTATAGGTACATTATATTATATTTTACATGTAATTTTATGTTAATATTCGCTGTTCAAACGCTTATAAAAAAAATTGTACAAATGGATTTTAATAATTTTTGAATGACAACAAGAACTACTTCTGTGAAATCATTTATTACAATTTCAAGTATTTTGTACTAGCTAATATTTTTTTATCACCGATTATAAAAAAAAAAAAAATGTAAAAAATTCGAATATTTTAAATGCCTATAAGTGGCTTAAAAATCAATAAATATTTTGAAAAATATATCATAAAAAAAAATACCAATCTTAACAGCTGGTAAAAATTTCAAGTTTCTGTGACTTATACTTTTTGAATTATAACAAATATTTAAAATCGCTATTTTATGCAATTTTGTAAAAATTTTAATTTCAAACGGTCATAAAATTTTTTCCTTTTTTTTTTAGTCTGGTAGAAATTTATTTTAAAGATTATTGAGGAGTAGCTTATGGATAACCTATTGTTAAAATTTTGAACCTTAAGTATAAACAGAATAAATTTTATGAATTTATATAGATTCAATAATTTTAAATTTGTTATATATATTTTACAGTTTTTGATTTAACAAATTAGCACTACAGTAATCTTTAAAATATCTATTATTATTATTATTACCTACTTCATAAATTATATTTTTTATTATTTTTTTATATTATTCTAGTAAAAACCAAAATTGCGTTAGAATAATTATTTTCATAACAATTATTCTTCATTGTTAAATTGTAGATTGTAGAATAACATAATTAAAATAGGGTATGAGTTACCTACCTCTAACATATTGTATTACCTAAGTGTTTCAAATATCATACGTATTGCAATATAACCAATACATACATTAAATATGAAATGCGTTTATCATAATTGTATGCAAATTATACAATGTTATTTTATTAAAATTAAATTTATAAATAAAAACAATTATTATATACGTAATATGTATTTTATTTAATTATAAAATGTACATATGACCATGTTTAAATATTGTAATAATATGATTGTTAATTTTATTTGACCTGAAAACAGAAGAATGACGAGATGTTGTGTTAATATCATAAATATATCATTATCCCTGTTCTTAAAAGTCTATAAAATAACTACTTATCATCTCTTGCATGTTCATCTCTGTTCTATCTCAACATTATTCCATTATTAATATTAGTACTTAGTTAGTGTAAGCCATGTTTTCCTCATTTCATCAAGTTTATAAATACATAAAGCTTTATATTAATATAATGGTACAACTTCATAATTCAAACACTACACTATTTTCCTCCCATAATTTCTATGACAACACTTATATCTATTAGGTATCAACTACCTACTTACTCAATATATATTTTGCTAGATACATTTTACAATAATTACAAAATTATCCACAGCATAATATTATGATCCAACTATATGCAGCGTGTTCCGTCTTATATATGCCACTAAATCTCTGCTGGATGACCTTGGATTAAAATATGGTTTTCTGTGATAAGTAGGGCATACAAAATTATACATTTTGGGAAAAATCTCAAATTAACACATGTGCATAACAAAGTTGAATAACAACCTATATTTTTATTATCATTTATGGATAGATGTATTTATTAGTCATTTTGAATCATTTACTATGGTTAATTAAATTGGTGACAAATTTTGAATGAATTATATATGTTAAAAATGGCACGCGTCAGATTAAGGGTTAATTTAATATTTTAATAATTCAGTATACCAAAAATAATTAATTCTCACTGTTTAACGATTACAAAAAAAAAAAAAATTATAACTTAATAAATAAAAATAAATGCAGTAGTCAGTATACTGTACACATACTCTAATAAATTGATATTTTACATTATACTAAATAAATAACGAAAACATCAATCAATAAGACATTTCTGGTGTAAATTTTCAATTATATTAAATAACAATCACAGACAGCCGACCAGCATTAAATCCTACAATTTTAGCTGCACATATGTGCTTTCCTAAACTGAGAATAATCAAAAACTATAGAGGTCGTCTTTTATGAGCCAAGGAAAGTTAAGTATTCTCCCAATAATTTCTATAAGTGATAAAAATTTTGAGTTCAAAAATATATTGACTAATTTTGTATAAAAAAAATTTTCTAAAATAATTTAACTTAATATATTATTAATGTGAGTGTTGTAGTTATTTTTTCAAAGTATAATGCATTTATTTTACAAAACTTTCTTAATTTATCAACTATTCTACATATTTATTATTCATTAGATTAATTTTAATATCTATATTCTCTTGCAAAAAATCAAAACTATTGAATAGTAGCAGAAAAAAATTAGAATTTCATTTTTAATGCTGGCCTGTCTTTTAGCAAGAAAACAATTTAAAATTAAATATTGTTTACTATGTGCAATGTATATGCACAATTGAAATAGAAAATGTATTTTATCTAAGAACTATCATATTTAATTTGGAAAATCAGGAAAAAAATTATGATTACTTAATCAATGTTATTGCTATAATTTTTAAATTTTTATTTGTGTACTAATTTTTACCGTAAATAATAAATTATAAGTTGTTATAACATAATTACATTTTACATGTATGATTGTTTTTCTTCTTGATCAGATGATCTGGTAATATTTTATTATTTTATAGAAATTATTGAAATTTTAGTTGAATATTGTAGTTATCTACAAATAGAATACAAATTATTATCTAATAACAAAAATAGCTAAACACCTAGTATTAACTGATTTTATAAACAACATGAATTTGTAGTTAATTTACTGATAAAAGTTTAATACATATTTGTATTTGCTTGTTAATGTAAACAATTAATGATGCAACCAATAAGTACCGACTTTTATGTTGTTTACACTAAATGGAATAATGAAAGTACCATATCATATAATGAGATATTCAGTAAGGTACACTACAATAAAGGTATATATTAAATTCATATGCTAGGTGCGTCAACAATATAAATTAGTATAATAATGTTTTAAGTATAAGATGAATCACACTGAAGGGAGGACTGTTTCCAGGAAATTCTTCAGATCCTTTAATTCCTGCAAAACATTATTATTTTATGAAATACAAATTTTAAAAGTATAAACTATTTTTTTCAGAAACAAATTAAATAAACATGTTACTTATGCCTAACTCTAAAAGAATAAAATAAATTAGTAATAGATTAAACTTATAAAATAATACTTGATATATATATTGAAGAAAAATTAATAAAATCAGGAAATTAATAGATATTTTAAAATATTGAATAAATGTATTATATTTAAAAGAACATAATAATAAAAAAGAATTACTAGACCTATTATAATACTCTGCACATTGAAATAATGCTTAAATATTTTTATTATGCAATATACTACTCTACTGATGAAGAATGTACTGTGCCAACTATCTTATTTAACTAAGTATAAAGACAAAGATTATAAAAAAAGTTGTATAGAAGAAGAGAATATAAAATTAAATAATTTAAAATGTACTTTAACAAAAATGTAGAGAAAAAATGATATTGTTAAGTATAAAATAAAGAAAAATAGTTGCATGCTTCAAATACAACTCCTTGCATATATTTTTTATAGCAAATTACAATTAAAATTGATCTAAAACTAACCTAACAATTATTATATTGATTAGGGAATTCTAGTTTGAACTACCAAATAGGGTATAACTATACCTACTAAAATCTTGTCATATCAATAAACCATCTAAAATGGTAAAAACAGAAAAATAAAAAATATACTATATTTATACCGTATCAGATGAACTGTGCATCAAGCCTCTGTATGTTTTCAATTCAGTATTTTTAGCAAATGATTTAAGAATGGATGCTGTCAACTGGCCCCACTTTAATGGTACCATTGGATCACAATCTCCATGACACTGAATTATGGGCATATTTTTGTTACTTATAGCAGCCTAAAATAAAATCAATTACAACATAAAATAATCCATAAAAATGAATAATTGGTTCTTACAGCTGGAAATGTTTTATGTAATGGTATCCAACACGATAAAGCCATAACTCCAGCTAATGGTTTGTTGTAAGTAAAAGCGGAATACAAAGCAAGAGCTCCACCTTGTGAAAAACCACCAAGAGCAATACGAGATGATGGTATATTGGAAGTTTCAATTTCACGATCAATCAGTGAATGAACTAATTTTGCAGCTTGTTTGATTCCACATTCGTCTTCTGGACCTGATTCGTCTAAAGTAAATAAGTCAAACCATGAGGGCATACGAAATCCTTGGTTTAGAGATACTGGCATAGGACTCCTGTTGAATTATATTAAACATATTGAATAATGTATTATCAATGACCAAAATAACAATAACTTACGCTGATGGGCATATCACTTTCATGTATGGTTGTCTAATTTGTGCCATCGCTTCTGCCCAGCCATTTCTAAAATCAAAAATAATAAGAATTTAGTTGTATTTAAAAATGAATGATTATTAAGGATAACTTTAAAAAATAATAATATACTGACCAACTAACTCATAGATATATAAAAACAATTTTACAACTAAATAAATATAAAAAAAAAAAATACATACTTCAATATAATATTAAAACCAAATTATAATTAAGTATACATTCATCAGATAGTTATCCCATAATTTAGAATCTAGAATTAATTCAATAAACACTACTTAAAAAGCTTGATTTTTAAATACTAAAACAATTTCAAATTTCTTATTAGTAAATTAAAAATGAAAAAAAAAGAAAATAATAAGTGATATAATCCGTAAACTAGGATATGAATAAATGACATACTGTACCCTGAATCTCCAAGACCATGAAGAAATATGACCTAAATAACATAAAAAAGTATTATTATTAATCCACTAATAAGATTGTATCTTAATCTTTAGATAATTATCAAAATTATTAAATATAAATATTTCTTACAAAATAAATGAAAAAATAACCAAAAAATTTTTTAATACAATTGTAGGTACTACATATTTAACAATATAGTTAAATATGATTAATTTGCAATAAACAACAATTGAACAACCAAAAATGTTTAATTTAATGCAAGTTAAAGATAATAATTAATTTTTATAAATTTTATTATATTAATAATAAATATATATTAGATGATATCTAAATTATTATAAATACAAGTAGATAAATCATTAATTACATTTTTTATTTTGAAATATCAAGAATTTAACTATTGTTGGTAGATTGATTCAAAACTATTAGGGTTTAAAATAAATGTATTTTAAAGAAATTTTAATTAATAAAATAAGGTGAGTTGTTTTAATATTTTTTTTAAAAAAAATTGTTTTATACAACATAAGCACTCAGTTAAATTAATTATATTATAGGATATAAACAGAAATTAGTTACCTACATTTTTCGTAAAAAAATTAATTTAGGTGAAAAAAAAAATGTAAATAAAACAAAGAATTTATATTTAAAGAAAAAGTAGATTCTTATAGTGTAAAAATAATTTTTCTAAATAAAAAAAAATAGAATCGTTATCTTTTTTAATCTTTCCAAAAAGTTTCAATTTGAACTTACAGTTGCCGTTTGTTTGGCAGATGAAGATATTACCACTGGATTGATGGACATGTTTGCGAAGGAATATCCTAACGTATAGTAAACACAATTAATTAAAAGAAACAGCGAAAAAATCAATCTAATTTGTGCTAATGCCCGTTTTCGAACTGCCGAACCTTTGTGGTTATGTAAATCCATAGAAATGTCGACGATTTTCATGGAACGTAAAAGGTAACCGATACGAAATTTAAAAAAAAAAAAAACAAATTAAATCCAAGCACAGTGTATATTGTATATATTTATTACGCCTAATTTTGGTAAGCAAATTAAAACACAAAATCTTTCCTCCCGACGAACATGTATATCGATATTAGATCAATATTCCGTATATCGTCGTTAGTCAACGTCAATCGATTATTACGATTTATTCATTTTCCTCTTGAACACGCGTGATGATAATAATAATCGTAAGTATTGCCGTCGACACCTGCTGAGGGCAAACCAGTCAAAAATATGATATACATACCGGTCACATCATACTCACATGCACGGTGCCACGGTCAGCCGGTCAACACGAAGCACATGTTAATTGTTACCTACTTACCTACACAGTGTATACATCAATTAATTATTAATGTAAATTACTTTCAAATGTATTCAATAATTCATATATTCATCAAGGACCTTCGGATGAGTTCAACTGTTCATTTTTTTTTTTTTTTTATATTACACGATTTACTGCGCGCAAGCTATTTTACATCTCAACGTAATAGCTGTTATACCGACACTATAAACATTAACAGATATCGATTTACAATTATAACGACTTATATAAGTGATATTGGTATTATTTTCGTATAAACGGTTAAAATATATACCTATACTGGCTACTGTATAAACTATTACATATTAAAATGCAATTTTTATAGATAACAAATATAAATAACCATTAAAAATTTGTTCCAGAATTTCAATTATCAAATTAATTATTTTACCTTAAAAATTATATATTGGTATAATTTGATCTTCAAAGTTAAAACTATCATTGTCTATGTTAATTTATATTTCTGAAAAAAAATTAAATTTTTGAGTTTATTTAATCTTAAAATAATATCGATTTTCACGGGAAATATTTTTTCAAAATTGTTGGATTCTATAAACATAATTGTTTTTAACTATTTATAGTTAAGAATCACCATCTACCATCATTCACCATATACAATAGGTTAACTGTTAACTACCTAGGTATTGTAAATTTGTAAGCCTTACTTACTTACTTACTTCCTACCTATATAAATATTAAAATAATATATGAGCATATATTGTATATCATATACAAGTAAATACTACACAGATTGTAATGAATTGATATGACCGATCGATACTGGTCTATGACAGTAGCTGGTGTCTGGCTGGTACAGTGGTACCTATAAGTTTGTTGGATATATCCTTTAAGGCTTTAAACACTTCTGCTTATCAAGAGTCTAGTATTCATATATTATACTTATTAAATGTTAAATATCATTTTGCGAATCAATGTTTATACAGTCACATAACTAGATATTTCTATTATATACATTATTCAATTACGATTGTTTCCAATTACGATTTACTATGACAAATATATTTGTTTATTTAAATAGTTAAATGGAATGATTTAACTAGGTAACTAATATTATTATTATTATAAAGAAAATAAATATTCAAATTACAATAACCAAAATAAATCTTATGATTCAATACTTTTAATTTTAAAAACGGATGGACCTCGCTTTGCTGTACAGTTGGGGGTGGAGTGTATCTCGTTTATAGGATAGGTCATTATTACAATGGATTTGTTAAATTTGAATGCAATGATAGATATTGTATACGAATAACGATTCTGAACGGAGTTAATATGTTTGTCTAAAATGTGTATATAATAATATAGTATTTTATATTTAAATTGAATTATAATGCAATTTCGTAAAAATTTAAATTTACAACAGTCATAAAATTTTTCCTCTTAAGTCTGGTAGAATTTTTTTTATATATTTTTGAAGGTAAGCTTATGGACAACCTAGTGTCAAAATTTTGAACCTTAAGTATAAACAGAAAAATTTTATGAATTTTCAACTACAAAATAACTTGTAAATTATCGCGATTTTAACATATATTATACAAATTTGAACTTTATGGGCTTATAAAAAAAATTTGAGTGAAACCATCTCCGATATTTTCTAGTGAAGATAGGTTAAGCTTATTATAAATCTTGTATTAAATTTTCGAGAGTTTTCGGCCAGCTAATTAAATTTTAGAGGTGTCTAAAAAAAAAAATTTACAAAAATCGATTATTTAAATTGTCTATAAATAAGCCAAAATATGTCGAAATACTTTGAAAACTTAACCATGTATAGAGAACACCAATATAAAGATTTGGTGAAAATTTCAAGTTGTTGTGGTTTTTCATTTTTGAGTTAGAGCATTTTAAAAAAATGTAGTTTGTAAAAACGTGATTTTGCGTAAAATTTCCCGGTTTTTCGTAATTTTTTTATCGTTTTTTTCGATTTTTACAAAAAGTATTAAAAAAGGTGGATTTTTGACTTGCCCAAGTACCATCTACATTCACTTTCCTTTCAGAAAAGTTGTTGTTTAAGCAAATCGAAGCATTTTTACTGCCAAAAAAGGTGTCGTCAGATACAAAAAAAAAACACACATCATTGTAAAATCAATAGATGCCATCACTCCGTTCAGAATCTAAAAAACTGAATAGTAATATTTACTATATTACTAATAATTAATAACTAATTTGTATAAATAAGTAAATTATTAGGTATAAAAAAAAATACGATAATATTTGATATAATTAAATATTATATGTTTCATAATTATTTAATTTTTAAATAATAACAAACTACACTGCATCATACGACAAATCTATATATATATATATATATATACATATATACTCAAATCCTATCTTCGGTTGTCAAATATCTCGACATCACACTAGATAAAAGAATTACATGTCTCCCCACTCTTCAATCAAAAAGAAAAATTCTCATCAACCGATTACATATTATACATATTTTGTCCGATTTTAATATCAAAACTCTCAATCCGCACAAAACTTATAATATTTACATATACATCTCTTTCTAGAATTTAAACTCATATATGACTATATGATTATATGATCATATGACCATATGGGCATATACGATTCAAATTTGTGGCTATGGAATTTGTAGCCGTCCCCAATTCGTATATTATTCAAGCATTTCAGTCGATCACTTTTCACACGATAACCTCCGCACCTTGATATGTATCAAACTTTACAGAAGGTATATTTAGACATTAAAATCGAATCAATCGACCAATTAGTCATCAAATATTACAAACCATTTTACTGTGCATTACAAACCCATAATAACCCAATCAAGTCTCAGCTTTGAGCTCATAAATATTTTTTAAAAATAACCATACATCATAAATATTATATAAAGAGAATCAAACACCGAACAAAAGTCTATAGTTCTTTATTATATGCGATATACTATAAATAATGGATAATAAATACATAATAAATCCACTAATTTAAAATGTTAAAGTATAATAACTGAAATTTAAAGTTTTCTTTCATTATTAACAATATATATTCTTGAAATTATTAAAACAACAGTAAATAACAATATATGTTAATATTTTATTGTAACTTAGTTAACTGTTTCATATTTTGTAGGTGTGTTAGTGTTACTCATTATTGCAGTACAAATTGAGCCATCCTCGATAAAATGACTGAGAATGTCCTTGATAATAGGTATTATAAAATAGCTTATGCTAATATTACACAAAAAAAAAATATCTTTAAATATTAATTGCCTGCTAAATATATTGAGAACAATACTAGTTGGTAGTAATTAGTATACAAAGAACAATTCAGCTTAACAGCTCAAATCAAATAAAATGTTCGTTCATTTTTTCTTATTTATCATTATAATACCCGGTAGCAATGAATCTCTAATTTAAAATAAGTATTTAATTTTATGCAAATGAAATGCAATTTGTTGTTCTATAAAACTAAAATACTGACTTATTTACCCATATATTTTACTATTCCATATGAACAAAATGACAAAAACCACAAATATGCGTAAGTATGGCTTTCGTAATTATAACTTATAATTCATAACATTTTCAATTCTATTTTATACTCAAGGCTTAAAAATTACATACAAGAAATTTCATATGATTTTTTTCAAAGCTATGAAAAAAATGTTTACCTGAAACGGCAGAAAGTCACAAAATAGTTTAATAAGAGCTATAAAATGAAATTATAATGTAATAGGAACATAGGGTATTTCAACGAATTTTGATCATACGATATTATAGTAAGGTAGGTATTTTTTTATTTGGTTGTTATTCTATTCAGGGGCGGATCTGGAAATGTTTCACGCAGGGGACACACAACTATCCTTATACTTACGACTAATATACGAAAATAATCGAAAAACCCACTATATTAATTTATACATAATACAAATTTATTTTTACGGATTTTTTTTTTGGGGGAGGGTTCCTCTTCACGTTCCCACCATTAGATCCGTGCCTGATTCTATTTATATAAATCGTAAAACACTAAAAATCAAAACATTTGCTGAGTACCTATAGTTACTTACATTAGGATTTTATAGATATTTCATGATTTTCAAAAAAAATAACAATAGTTTGTGTTGTTTATATAAAAAATAGACACTTGAAAATGTCGATTAAATGTATATTTTTATTTTTATATCATCGAATATTGTTTATGGTACATGGGTTTCAATGACACGATTCCGACCAGAAAGATCTCCCCGATTATCACAATAATAGAACATTTTTGAGTGGGTTATTTTTTGAATTTCTTAAGTTTTGAGAACCCGGAGAGAAAATCGTTTCAAGCAATATTTTATTACCGAGAGGACTCTGCCCAGTATCAGTGCCGGGTTAAGAAAATTTCCGCCTGGGGGCAGATTTCAAAATACCGTCCCTTAATACCCTTTGTCAAAAAGCAATTTTTTCAATACTTTTTAAAAGCGTCGAAAAAAACGATAAAAAAATTACGAAAATACAGGAAATTTTATGCAAGTTCACGTTTTGACCAAATACATTTTTTTTAAATGCTCTAACTCAAAAACGAAAAACCGTAACAACTTGAAATTTTCACCAAATCTTTATATTGACATTCTCTATACATACTTAAGTTTTCAAAGTAT
>JAIPRK010000710.1:0-145077 GCA_025469195.1 Chaitophorus viminalis
ATATATATTGTATGTAACAATTTCCATTAAATATTTAAATATTAAAATAATTTAATCGAGTTGATAGGAATATTAAAATTCCTTTGTATACAAGATATAATTGAATCAATAAGGAATTTTAAAAACCTTATCGATCAGCCAATTAAGCAATTACAAAACAATTAATTCGTTTAGTCTCGATTTTTCAATACATCTTGCAAAAACTTCAGTTCAGTGTCATTATAAGATCTTAACCCTTTCTTTAATGTTAAATGATTAGATTTGAATAATAATATTAATTTATGTAGTTTTTTATCTAACAAAAAAAGTTTATCGCTTACAAGGATAATACACAAAAACACAAAACTCTCCAAAAACTGGTATGATAACATAAATAAACATTTCAAACAATTGAAATTATTTGTGTAATTTTCGGTTTAAATAAACAATCGGTGCCAAATTAAATTAAATGCATATACTATTAATAATACTTAAATTGAATTCATAATAATTATATTATCCATGTCCATTGGTGTGGAAATGTAGACACTTTGTACACATTTACTTTAATTTTCTTTCAATTACTATTTAATGTAATATGTATTTAGTATGAATGTATGAATGCACTTATATTTATACATTCATATGTACATATATACTAACATGTATGTATGTAGGACGTAGATATGTATATGTATATATATTATATGTATGTATGCAAGTATATATATATATATATACAGTCTAGACTCTAAAATGTCGATGACGACACCGATTAAACTGACTGCGGTCCGCACCAGTATAATATCCAAACTTATGTGGCATGATCATTATTCCACATTATCAATGCTAAAATATACTGTTGTAACGACCATTTAAACCAATTTAACGACTAAATGGTACCTATATTTCATGTTCATATAGGGCACAACTGTGCTGTTTGTGACTGATAAATTATCAAAATACCTTGTTGAAAGTGGTAAGTTTTTAGGCCGTGATCGAAGGCCCAAATACACTCTGAAAATGGTCATTTAAAATTGAAATAATTTGTATCGAAAGTATGGTTACTCTTACGATTCGTACGTGTTATCGATAGCAAAAAGTCGATAAACGATATGCTAACTGATCGTGAAAATATAGAGCATTTATCCACATAAATATGTAAATCCCGAAACCCCGTGAGTCCATTGCGCAGCGTATCTCCACCCCGATAACAAAACGGATCCCTTTCACTTGTACAATATAAATCCCTTTCCAAGTACCGTTGTACCGCAGCTATATATGATAATCACAATACGCTGGATTTGTCGGTCTATATTATAGCAGCGAGATTATCGTTAACCGTGACCCTACCTCCCTCCCCCGGTTCCAATAGCCAATGCTACATCGTCCTCGTCACCGGATATACCGTTTCCCCAGAACAGATGTACCGTGAATCGTGGTCGCATACGACTTTCTACTATAATTGTGCATCACCAAGGATGGACCGGCCGAGGTGGTGATATGGCAATCATATCGCTTAGGCCGGTGAAAATCTATGTTGATTTTACGATTTATGTAAAAGTGAATAATAAAATAAATAAGCAAATAATTACAAATAAAATATTAAACCAAGAACTCAAGTGGTATTTCTCCAAGTGGGTGGAAAATATTTTAGTTGTACCTCAAAATAATTTCAGTGAGTCTGTTACAACAATATTGATATAGCCGAATTTCCGCGCCACCGTGTTCGGTCGTCTGATTTCCAATTGCAGAATGCACACGCCGCAACGTGTGAAACTGCATAATACGCATCGCACGACCTGCGTTAAGTATGGTTGGTTTCACCAATGACCCATTATGTGGTTAATACCATAACCGCATTTGGAGTGCAGAAACCACATTGACAGTGGCCGGTGCCAACTTCCGTCAAGTCCCTGACATAACTAGCATGTGCTTATTGTTGTGTTTCGATGCCACGATTTGCCGTCCGCACATCATTACGCATTCCGAGGTGGTGAGACGTAACATCGTTGCACGTTTCGACCACCGATTATAATAGAGCCAACGATAAATAACAAACGGTTCGGCGGTGAAGAAAGATACTGATAGGACATAATTTTTAATTATATAATATTATTAATAAAGTATATAACAATTTTCACTTTGGAATTCAGATTATGTGCGTTTTAAGTCTAATATATATATAGTTGTTTTTATGTTATACTGGAATAATTTTAAAATCGTTATAACACGATACCGGACAATAACGTTTTATTAAATCGTTGGAATTGTAATAATTTGTCTGGGATACTATTTGATTGTTATACTATTTTTTGGCATAGTTTTAGGTAAAAAAATAGATGTTGCACTGGTATTATTATGAATATATATTTTAATCTCTAATTCTTACGACAGTTGTGCAATTATACAAATCAAGTACGGAAAACATATAATACGGTTAGCAATATAGAAAACATTGAACAACTGTACATATTAAAACAGCATTATTTTTACTTTTCTTATGCTAAAATAATGTTATCAGATTAATGTACGAAGAGTGTAGTCTAAAACGGTATGTCTTTAATAAAAAAATATTTTTGTACAATGTTTTCCCTATAAATTGTAATCGTTTGATTGCACGTTGAAACTATTATAGTTTATAACATACTTCTCAACTGCGCCTTATAAATGATTATAACGAGAATAGTAATTTCTTTTCTAATACATTTTATGTATTTAATTAAAATATAATATTACTGCTTACTTAATTCTCACCATCTGGATATAACTATTAACAATAATCATGGCCAATAAGAAGGAGATCTCGAGCCTTGCTGATAATATGTGTATAATTATTTATTGAACAGTTATAATCGTTATGAAATAATAATGAGTATGTATTTAAAACAAATCATTTTTATAAAAATGTTGATATATTCAGTAATAAAGAAAAAAAAATATTTCAAACTTTCTAAATAATGAGTATAAATTTATTCGAGTTTTTAGCACAACCCATAATATTTTAGTATAATATAATATTAAAGTTATTACTTGTACAACAATATTAATGTAATATTAAACAACGCTATATGTACCGTCATACTTTGTGTATGAATTTATCTTCACCAATTCAATTATTGAAAGTTGAATGTGTTCAAATTGTGTTTCATATTAATTTATTTTTAATTTCAGCAATATAATTTATGTTTACTACATTTGCACTAAAAATAATTGATTAAATGAATAAAATGAAAAAATAGTTGTAAAATACAATTATTTTAGAACCTTGATTTATGAGAAAACAAAATATTTTTAACAGGTTTTATTTATGCTATTATAAAAAAAAATTTATGATGTATATTACTTTTAAAATCTGCTGTCTATGCAAAACGAACACTATTTCCAGTTGATTATCCATCATGTGTTTAAGGATTCTATTCAAATGTTATAACTTAAAAAATTTTGAAGTATTGATTGTCATTGATTTAAACTTAAATTCTATATTATAATAAATAGATACCGTATTGAGTCTTATCATTTAATTATGTAACTAATAAATCAAAACATATATAGCTGCATGTGGTATGAATAAGATAAAATTATATTTACAATTAAATAAATAAACACTTCTTATTAGTATTAGTTTTATCCGAAAAATGTTCACCATTTTTAAGTGCAAATATCAATACACCAAACAATGACGATAAAAATATGTTTAATAATTTAGTAAATTATCAAAAAAAAAAAAAAAAAAATTAAAAAAAATAAATAGATTTTCATACAGTATTATTTATGTTATTATTAATTCAAAAATTAAATTATCTTCTTTATTGTTAATTCAATAATAAATAATAATGCATAATGATTCCAAAATATGGCTTGAGAATTTAACGAAATAATTGTTCTCGCCTTTCTTCTTTGAATCCCAAAAAAAGTTCAAATTTTTATTTTTTGTTTTCTATTTGCACAAACGACGCGCCATCTAAGCTTTTTAACATAACGATAAAACTATTTACCAGTAATTGAGATACGCTCACTTGTCAGTGTATCGTTTTTAGATTTAAATGATTTATGATCGTTATTAATTGTAAAATGACAAAAACATATGACTATAAGTTGCCTCACTAAGACAATTGCTCGCTTTACATACGAAGTACCCTTTATATAATTAATGAAGTGGGTTTGGGGTTTTTCTTTCTTTCTTTTTTTTTTCGAATTTCACAAAAAAATTATCAAAATGTACTTATGTATAAAAACAAAATATACGAATAACTTGGGACCCGCCGTCGTATTAAAACGTATTTTTTTTTTTTTTTTGTCACAAGGAAACGTATCATTTAAAAATTTTACTTGAATCGCTTTCCAAGGCTTGTAATATGCTTGGGGAAGGGGCTCGTACCATCACCGTCTCTGGTATTAAGGTTTAATACGACGGAACACGTGAAACGGTCGGAAAATATTCTGGGTTAGGCGTGCTCCGGGAAAATATGTCAGGTATTACACAACTATACGATATGACGTGTGATGAACGAAACGTGAGGTAAGAAAATAACAACTACGACGAAGTCATACTGTAGGAGTCACTCTAAAATCTCAAGTTAACATTTGACACGATTACTGTTAAATTATAACACATCTTAAAAAGCAACTTAATCATATATTATGATTCGATAACATTAAAAAAAATATGGTTTTAAAATATTTCAGGAAAAGCAAAAAATATTATATTATGATTGGAAAAAGTCGGATGGATTTTCGACAATAATTGAAAATACACAATATTCATTAAATTACTCATTACTTACCTACGCATATCTACACAAAATTGTGTCAAGTACCTCGTTTATAACCATGTATTTATCGATGTTCGATTCGATAATGTAGACAAATTACTTTTGGAAAATATTGATGTGCCCTTTTAGTGTTTATAAATTCATATTAGTATATACGTATGCCATATAATTTATTAATATATATATTATATAATATAAAATCGTGAGGTTCACATATACTATTCAATTTATTTGTGCACGCCTATAATACCTGCGATATTGATGGCAAATGCGTCCTGTGACATATTAGTTAACAGCGTTCACTTGAACTGTCTATTTATTACAAATGAACCACGATATCTATAAATCGCACGTCATATCATGGAGTATTATTATGGTATGTATCGTTTTCTTCGATTTTTTTTTTTTTACAAAAGCTTTAAAAATGTTTTACCTAAATGAGCGACAGGAAAGAGAGTTATGGATGTTCTAAGAGTTAGAATATTAAATTGTAACAACAAACAGCTATAATAGTGAATCTCAAGAAACAGTTTTAAAAACAAATATTATCTAATGGCTGTCTAGAAATAAAAACTTTCATAACATATTCATTGATTTCTATAGGTGGTCGATTAAACAAAATATAAAATATATATGTAATTTATAAAAAGAAAATAACGATGAAATTCGTATTTTTATATAGAATAAATATGAAGTAAACGATTGCTACCTATTTGTTATAAATTAAACACAAAATTACATTTATAAGTTTATAACACTTATAAAAGGTTGTAGATTACATTTATAATTCATCTAAACATTTAAAACAATATACATCTTTTGAAATGTTTATATGTTTTTAATGAACTCAATTGTTTTTTAAGTCAGTAGGTTCTTAAAATTTATACTAGTAACTTTAATTATTGTCGTTTTATATTATTTAAAAATGATTTTGATTATATAATAATATTTTGTTTCTCGTTTTTACATTTATAATAATAATATGTATGGTATTGATAATATAAATAGAAAGATACAGCAGTATTTATTTTTATTTTTATCTTAGAAGTTAATTGTTTCAAATAATAAGGATAATTAGAAATAAATACTTGAACAACTTTCTATCATAATGTTTAATAAAAAAAAAAACTATTGATTTATCATTAATAACTACAAGATACTCATGAGTAGGCAAAGTGAGATAAACGTGTTGCATTAGATTTGTTATTTAAATAACTAAATTGACCACCTCATTACCATAATACCAAGTTCTTAAATACAAGTCTGCCAAAACATATGTATGAGGGTCTATTTACAAAGAAGTTTAAAGCAGTTAGCCGAGGACCATTTGGTAAAAATCAGTTTGGAATAATTTAATGTTTTAGAAAATATTCGATGTATAATATGCACTATTATACTCAGTTATTACTTTACTAGACGTACTTAATTCATTTAAAGATGCCAAGTTACATCGATTGGTTTTTCTGACAAATGACTTTTAAACGTATTTTACTTTTTAATTTGATTTTATACACTTTTACTTGATTATATTACACTTGAATTACAAACGACATAAGATCATATTATTATTGCATATTTTACTCGTATGTACGAAAAAAGGAAATAGCGCCAAATATCTCACGATGTTTTAGATTTTAAATGTAACGAGGATTGTATTGGACCATGATGTGTGTTTCTTTTATTTATTTTTTATTTGTGTGTGTGTGTGTGTGTGTGTGTGTACACACACGAATTTGACCAGAAGGATTGCTCCGACATGTTCAAACCTATATTTTTACAGATAGAAAATTAGTTTGTACATTTGGAAAGTTATTTTTTGATTTACTTGAGAATTTGTTTTTCAAATAACTGATGAAACGGAGCGGATGACACAGCTAAAACGGTCATTTTCAAGAACACTAACGAAATAAATAACAACGTAAAACGCCAAGACGCGTGTGAGGCCTGATGAGAATGTGTGGTTTTACACGAACAATTGTCTACAAGTACGCCGACGTAAAACCGTACACTTTAACTTGTTACTCCAATGAATGTAATGCGAAGATTACAAATTGTAAATTGCCAATGAGCGACGGCGCGATAATTATATAAATAGCGGGTCATTCGACTTATTTACTGCAATTCGACTTTTGCCTTCAAACCGATAAAATTCAAATCTACAAGGAATAAGACAGAAGTTACCCGAACCAGAATAATAATAATAATTGATCAGAAGATGGAAGCTGCGAATATTCATCTGTACCAGCTATTACGATGAACACCACAATGACGGCGACAAACACCAATCTGAACTAGTGGTAACGCGATGAGCCCCGATCGAACGGACACGCAACCAACATCGATCAAAATGCAGTCAGAACAAATCGGTGACCACTATAGTTAATCAATCCCCCCTCGCCCTCCAGACGTGGGTGATCGTCCGGAGTAACTTGGGAACTTATACTTGGTTGCTTACTCAAGTTTGAAAGTCTCGCGTGTTGACTCCTCCCAAATATTTGTACATATATAGTTTGGATTATAATTTACCCTGTATTGTGTGTGGTCATGCCTGTTCAGGCTTCACACCACCAGTCTTCCGCACGGCCGGCATTATAAATACTTCCCTCCGCTTGTTGTAATATAATACTTTTAATACTCAATTTGTAATAAAGCATAGGTTATACCATAACACAGCTGTATTTATAGAGTGTATTCAAATGGACCGATTCCCCTATTCGGAAATACCAGTTCACTGAGTAAAACGTTGTAAGAAATTGCAAAATTATACTACGCGATATATCAGACATTTTGTCGTAGATTGTGTCGTAGTAAATCCAAGCATTTATTGGATACTTATATTGTATATGATTATATAGTTTTATGGATATTTTATAATTTTCAAAATATTTTAATGAGATTTTCGCGTATTTATTATGAATTCGCATTTGACATTTTTAATCAGAAATTAAACCTACCTGAATACATCTTTATAAATAAAATCGTTGATCCGTTAGACTTCTTCTACTCAGAATCGTTTTTTAGACAATGATACATTTATTTCAAATTAAAAAGTCCAACGCAGCATCTCTGTAACTCACCCAAATAATAATAGATTATTTTTTTGGTTAAAAATCTAACGAAATATTTGGAAAACATCTTACCGTACAGAGTCTACTATATTATATTTTTAATGCATTTTATGTTGTTAAATTAATGATGAAAATCACATAGTCACTATGGCATGTGATAATATGATAATAATCGTGTAATTAAAGTTATCAAACACGTACAATATTACAAAGAAGTACAGCCGATTGAAGTGAAATGTTGTATAGAAACTAAAATGGTGATTTTAGATTTAATTTAAAATTCTTCTTAGAGAGGTAAAACTTTTTGATATTCGATTTCAATTACAATTTCATTATATTATATTATCATGTTAAATTTGTATGACGAAACAATCAAATAACATGTAAATATAAGTACTCGCATGCAAATATTTGTTTTTAATTTAATACAACAATCGTATTCAGCATTAAGCGAGTTATTTAATGGGAAATCTACCGGTTTTAAAAATTTCAAATTCCTTCCAGGTTGTCAGTATAAATGATTAAGGAGGTATATACTTGATACTAAAACAGATTATAATACATCGATCGACTTATGACGTGTTGTCGACACGTTTGCAATACTATTTGCGTTATAGTAGAACACGGAGTTTCAAAGGAATTGCATAAAACATATTATACTTTATCGCGGAACACCGGAACCGGTATAATGCTTTTGAACGTATACACACGCACGTTACTATTCTATAACTACACGCCGTTTATTCACGCATCGGTTCACTGATGTGGTGAATTCGTATTGCGAGCGCCGCGGTACATGACGCATATTATACGCGTACGTTGATATACGCGACCTACCGAGCGTATACATTGTATATACTTACTTGTTAAAAACATAAACGCGAAAAGATGTAATTTGCGAGAAAAAAAAACTTCAATGTTTGTTCACAAATATAGTAATAAATTATATAACTTTTTACATAGTCACAGATTTACAATGACTATATATTTCTGATATACGAACAAAAGGCTTAAGCAGGTGAAATAATAATAATAATAATAATAATAATAATAATAATAATTACAATAATAATAATGACAACATGTATTCTTTTATTTGTTAATAAACATTTTTTAACAAATCTGAAGACAAACGATAATCCATTTTTATGCAATATTTTTGAATCCTCTTCTTACGTTATTATATAAGATCATTATAATGAAAAAAAAACCATTATTCACCTGGAGATTTCTTATTCAAAATATTTCTTATAGTTACACTCGATTATGCGTATGCTCTTAAAGGAATAGCGAAAACATCACTGCGTACCTATAACAAGTCTCAAACTTTTTTTTTTTTTTGAATCCCATTATTGGATACCATTTGAGGCTTCAAATGAAATGGCATAGAAAATAAAAATAAAAAGCACTTTTTTACGATTATTTATTTTAAGAAAAACATAAATACAACACCACTTCTTCAGTCCGGTTAAAATGTTTTTATGTAGCATTCACAAAATATTTAAAGATAAGTATCAAAAAATAAATAAATACTTTTTAAATGGTTCTCTTTTAATTAAAAACCATAAATAAACTAATATATAAAACATAAACATATACAACAAGAAATGAATATTGTATTGGGTATACTTTATTCGTGTAATTTATTTCAGAGTATATTCTAATATGTACCTATATATAAAAAAAGAAACTATATTATATATATATATATTTTTTTTTTTTCATACAATTTATTAAGTACTTATTGTCATTCTTATCTTCTTTTTTTAAAAGAAAACCGGGAAATTTCTTCTAGCAAAACATTAAATGCATTTTTATTTTAACTCACCTACGCAGTATAATAACTTGTGGTAAATAAAAAAAATAGAAATATTAAAAATGCCATAAACGGTTTGTACATAGTTAATGTATTTTTAAACATTAAAATCAGTAAATAAAACTGCTTTAACGTCAAATTATATTTTAAAGACTCTGAGATCGTTAGAAATTCAAATACTATACACCCAGTGACCAAGAGTCTTAAAACTTTTCAAAACTAACCTAAGAGAATAGAATCAATAATATTTTCAATCATAGTTTCAAGAAAAGTTGTGTTTTAGCCATATCTATTGTACTTGAGTATTTATTTCTACGTACCACTATAATCATTATTTTTAGCGCAACCGCGATATGACTACAATACAATTTTCATCAAATACACTATAATGTTTGAACATTTCATCGGTCAGATTCAATATGATCCGTACAAGGGGGAGGAAGTGATAGAAGAATAGAAATACTTTTCGAAAGATAAGCGTGGTAGGTCGGTATTTTTCAAAAAAGGTGTTCGGATGCTGATGTTGAGCTGGCCGCCATCCATCATTTCCATTTTTCCCGTAATGTATACATATACTCTAACATACATAATATTATACTGGCTCACCTATAGTTACACACACACACACACACACACACAAAATGCCGATACAAATAAATGAAGATGAACTCCTGAACTTTTCTTCCACGAATTCAAAGAGGAATAATCGTGAGTTTAAATATAGATCAGAAGAAGGACGAAGAATACGTGCCATCATTTGATGAATATTAAATGAAGTACAACCCGCTCCTATGGGTTAACATCGTGTAATGCGGTTGCGTGACCTAGCAGATGCGAATATTATTTCCAAGGTGGTTCAATTCCAATTGCACAGGGTTGGGCTTATTTAGAACAAAAACAGCACGGGAGCAAAAAATAATTCATCCAAAAGGCAAGAGTGGTTTAAGCGTCTGTGCAAATGGTTTGAAGGCTTAACAAGGAGGGGGTCGCTTTCCATTCTCGGTATTGATACACCCTCATCCAAATGCTTCGGTTTTGGAAAGGACGCCCCGTATCGATTTGAAAATATTATAACTTCAGCTCGACGTATACAATAAAATCAAGAAAAAAATATGTATTTATATACACACAAAGGATATTATTAATGTACCCACTATAAATTATTTTATTCCCTTAAATATGTTTAATTATAATCACCCCATATTTAAGATTTAAAATAATTGAATGGATTTATGAAGAGATTATAACCAAAAAGTATTTTAATTTGCTCAACATTTATAATAATACTAATTGTTCGATTCACAGTTCTAAACCTTGGGATAATCAAAATCAGACTAATTGATAAAATACAGTACTTAAAACAATAATTACAAAAATAATCACTAATAGAAATCATAGTGTGGTGGCTAAAACGAATAAATAACTCAAGTATCTTCAAACATAACTTACCGAACGATTAACCATGTTGAAATAGAATACAAAGTTTCGGTTCAAAATGACAAAATCGTAGTGTAAGTATATTGCAATTTTGATATAAATGAGATAAAATATCAATTTTGAGTTTAAATATAATGAGAAATTTGAGAAAAAAATTTTTAAATGCTTTAAATACACGAGAATGTTTTAAAATTAGTATAATACGAGTAGCTTTAAATGTTATATGTAATGAAACTTCGGCTATTTCCAATAGAGCACTGTCGAACACAATTATTTAAAACTTAATGTTTTCATTATTTATATTAGAATAAACATTATTTAAAACTCAATTAGGCTGAAAGACATAAAACAATTTATTTCATAAGCCTTCGAATAAGGTAAAATATTTGATGAATAAAATCTAGTTTGAACCTAACTCACACAATTATTTGGTTCTATGTTAATGTTGCAGATAAGTTGGATAATAATTAATCTATCATAATAACATCTTAAACTGTATATATTACCACAAAGTTTTAGTTCAACTTCGTCGGCTCCTAAGGTCATTTTATGATTCAATAGTTTAAAGTAGGTAGGGGACCCTCATTCAGCTGTATCATTAAATACATATAATGTTATATTACAGTGTATAATAAACACCAATCACATACAATACATTTGATATTTTGTAATAAAACAGTATTTTCTGCAAACATTTTGCTGTTCATATGATAGTCATTGTACAATAATTGTGATATTTATGAGACTAGTCAAATTTTATAGAAATTTGAGTTAACTTTCAACTGTATCGTCCACAAAAAAAGATATTCAATGAGATACAGAATAATATATAAATAATATATATATATATGGTAATCCCCTCGGGCCTAAAGTTTTACCGTTATTTCGCTCACTATACATATTAACAATGGAATTTTTGTCAAAATTCGTTTTGGTCACTATAAAAGATGGATGTATAATGAGCCTATTACTTGTAATTTTATATTCTAAATGAACCTCTGAATAAAAATCGAGAATATATATTGTTACTTTTGAAAGCAATTAACGATGAATCATTTTATATTCAGATTTAATAAAATATTCATATTTAACCCGCCATGAGTCACATCACGGTCTAAAAGACCGTGAGTTTATTATTTTACTAATAAATCATTGTGAGTAATCTACTTTATTTCATGCATTTTGTTACTTTTAATGTACACATTAACCTATTTTTTAAAAATATTTAGAACAGTTAATTATTGTTCATCGAATTTTCAGCAATTTTTAAAGTCCGTAATCGGTTAAAAAGACCGCGTGCGTCTACACTCAGTATCAATTTTGTTACGTATTATTTTCGTCGGCATACAATTTTAAATGGAAAAACCAACAAAACCAATGACAATTTATTTTTCATTGTTGAACATTGGTGGCATAAATAGCCAAATAATATATACAAATAATACACGACATATTTTACCAAGAAAAAAATACTTCGCTGATTTAGCAAAAGTATTAGTTCTGCCAGAAATGAAAAAAAAGAGTACAAACTCAAAGTATTCCGATTTCAATAAAAAATAGAATACATGAGATTACTAGCACAAGACAAGAAAAATTTGAAAAACAAGGTAAGGTACCAGGAAGATGTAGTTATTGTGATTGGCGAAAAAATAGAAAAACTAAAACTGTATGTGGAATATGTGAAACATATATTTGCAAAGAGCATAGTGGACAAATAGACAAATGTGTTAATTGTCAAAATTCAAATAAGGAACATTCAGAATAATATAAAAACCGTATCGTATTCAAACATATTATTTCAATCAAATTATTTTTCATTTATTTTCATTTTAATCTTAAGTATAATGGTTCCATTAATACCAATTTTTATTGTAAAATATAATAAATAAATAAAGTATAATTTTTGCAAATCATTTATAAATGCATTTGTATGTAAAATGTTAAAAAAAATATGAGATATAAATGAACGGTCAAAAAGACCTTGTGCGACCATATGTGTTACATACAATGATGCGACTCATGGCGGGTTAAACGAATACATATACTGACAAGGCACTATGATTAATATAAAATACAAAATATGGTGACGTATGATAAGTCTTTCGTTAAAATGCCAAAGCATAAGACACACGCTGTTACTTATTTTATTAAAATATTAATGTGAAAGTTAAAAACAATGCTTGCTGTTGTAAAGTTTAATACTTTTCGAAGTTTTAAAGGAATTTGTTGAGAAAAATCGGGAAAACGTGTTTTTTAAATACCTTTTGAAATCCGATTAATGATATTATAATGAAAAACGAAAGTTTAAATGTAGTTTTTTTGTACGACAAATTGTTTACAGAAGAATAACATCGATTTAGAACCTAGCATTCGTGTAACAGTCGTGCTTACGCTGCTAAATGATAAGTAATTTTTGAATTTTGTAAAAAAAAAAAAATTATCAAGCTCCAAAAGATTCCGACTACCTATATTTAAAAGTTTTTTTTTTTCGAAAATCTTATAAAAAAAAGTTTTTAATCAACACGCGCACTATAACCACGTTTGCGATTTTTCTAACGAAATCAGTTGTATATCGTGTGTAAACCAAAATGTTGGAGGTGCACAACACTGTAGCATTATAATCTGCTTCCCGAAAACCCGTCACTACCGCGCGCGGGCCGCGTACCGTCCAAGCACCCGAAACACATATGCAAATGCATATTTTACGGTGCTCGCGACCCAAATTATTATTCATTACCGCGCGTTGAACATATTATACTTATCAGTGTCCCTCAAGTTTTATCCATCCCCTCGGTCGTCCGCTATCACCAGCCGCCAACGGTTGACTAACCTAACCAGGTTCCCGTCTGTCCACCGCCAACGTTGTGCCTTTATTAATTCACCGTTTCGCCCGGCGAATGGTTTCTTTTGTGCACCTGCGCCGCCGTTCCCATTAATCCGTGGACCACACGCGTCCAACGGCCATGGTCGACGTGCGCTCACTTCACTCGCCGTACTCGTCGACCAGTGGCGCACAGAGTATTTTTTTAAAACGTGTGACTAATTCAATTCCACCTACCTCAAAATTTATCATACTTATATAACTTGTTAAGACGTTGATGATCAATGATATTGCAAACTAACTAGTACATAAGCCATGACGATTGGACTGTTTCTTTATCTTAGTTCTGTCTTTTTAACGTAAAACTGTACGAAAAAATTTTTGTGTACAACATTTAACCATCCACCCCAGTCGAAAGGGGTCGTGACCGCGACACCATGATACATGGAATGTGCGCGCCACTGTCGTCAACTACTGCGCGCGCTAAGTGAAGCTCGGTCATGTCTATAAATTACACCGACCGCGTTGTTCGACTCCTATCCGGAGATGCGGGCGAGACCGCCGCCGATCGGACGACACGAAGAAAAAAAAAGAAGAAGATAAAGCCACAAAGGAAAAGGAACCGATTAATCGCCGGTCATCAGTTGTTCCCCATCGGTAACGCGACATATAGATCATGTGTCCCAACCACGTTCTTGAAACAATGTCTTACGCATGAACGAATCAAACATATTATTATATATTCACAAGCATACCGGACCATAATAGTTTCATTAATCTGTACACCTTTCATGTGTGGTAACTGCAATAAGATCATCAGTTTGGTTGGAAGTTTAATGTTATTTTAATAAGTATCGTAAATAATTCACGAGGAAATAGTATCTTAAAATAATTTATTGTATATCTTAGTCATTAACGGAGTTCGCACACTCAAATAAAAAAAAAAAAACTATAAACTCAACCCTTAACATAAAAAAAAATATGTTGAATTACCAACGTATTTTAAAGCTTTCACGTTAGGAATAGATTTATTATAATATAATATGATAATCATAATATCGTTTTTTGTGGATATTTTGCTATGTTAAAACACACAAACAAATAGATTTATGTGCGCACTGTAAATCCTCATGTCTTAATCCCCATGAAAAATGCATTGACGAATTTGAATATACTTACTATATGGTTTAACGTACACGTTTTTTTTTCTTATTAGCTTTTAGTATAATATTACTGAGTTGTACAAGTTAGTAGGATTCATTCTAAAAAGCTTTGAAAATAAGAACACACCAGTTTGTGAATAAATATGTATTCCGATAACAGTATACTATTATTTTTATATATATATACACAACAATAAGATAACATGTTTATACGACATTTTATATTAGAAATTTGTCTTTTGAGGTACATAATATAAATGACGCCATTTTACTATACGTATTTCATATTTTAGTTAAAATAGGCATGAAAAATATTAAGACTAAGTATTCATACCACTTGATAATTTTAAAAATTAATTTTATGGTCATTAAGTATAGTGGCACTACAAAAGCAGCAGTATATTCTTATATGGTAATAATGCGTGTGTAGATACTGTAATGGAGTTGACAAAATATGGACTAGGGGATGGGAGGAGTTACAAAGATGAAAAACCTCGTGTTCAAAAGCCCATGATCGAGAAATAAAAGCTTAATGGGCTAATGACGTAAAAAAAACATACATTTAAAATTTAAACACAATATACAGTATATTAAAAAACACATTTTCCATTAAAACTTTTGCATTACTTTAACTTTAATGGAAAAATAAATAATACTTTCATTTTTGTTAACAATGACATTCAGCTGCTTTCGATTATTCAATAACATTAAATCGAACTGTTCATGTGAAATTATAATTAGAATAGAAGAAAAAAAATCAAAAACTATGGCATTAAATATAATACACATATTGGTACTTTGATGTTTTTTCACATCAAGAAATCAACAGGTGGAATGAGTGTAAAGAAGAAGTAACACTATATGTCACTTATTGTCGTTCTACACAAATATATGTGATATTAATATGTTACCGACCGTATAACATTAACAATAAACATTTTGTTTTCAGATTTTCAGGTATTTGAAATAAAATAATTTGCGATTCTCAACATGTCTGATGTAATTGTCAGAAGATGAGGAAGCAAATGACAACGGTTGTAGATGATAGTCTTACCTCGCAATACTAAGTATATAAACGTTAATTAGATTTTTAATTTTCCCATTCTCATCCGATAACTAAGGTACTCTTATTGCATACAATATATGCTTATGAACGGTATGCAGTGTTTTCAGACTTTGCTATCGATGCATTATACAAATATTTATTGAAATTATCAAACTGGACTTGCAAATTGTTATTATAAACTTGAAGCGGCTTATAAGATTAAAGTTTTTTTTTTCGGAAACAACGTTTTTTTGACAAAAGTGGGAAAACAATAATTTCTGCTGCGGAAAATTATACGTACTGTGGCCATAATAATATACATAGATATACAGGTATAGGTACCTGCAGCGAATATTGGATTTATTATTCCCATGGGAGGGGGAAAAATGGGCATTAAAAAGATCACAGATACCTTTTATGCGAATTTTTCATTTAAAATATATAGACCCGAAACCCGTTAAATAACAAAAAAAAAAAAATGTATTACTGAACCTGGAAAAGGAATAAAAAAAATAGAATACATTGTATGAGCAATTTGCATATTTTTTTCATTTTTTCATTTTTTTTTTTTATATCAATCGTAACTGAACATAAATAATAAATGATTATACAGATAACGGATTATTCATTTATCAACAAGTTTCATCAGTTGATCTATGATTCCGTAAATATCTATTAATATTTTGATTG
This sequence comes from Chaitophorus viminalis, assembly GCA_025469195.1. Lineage (NCBI taxonomy): Eukaryota > Metazoa > Arthropoda > Insecta > Hemiptera > Aphididae > Chaitophorus > Chaitophorus viminalis. The sequence continues at coordinate 16,795 of JAIPRK010000710.1, forward strand.
GTTTAATTGCAGTTAATGGTGTTTCCATTACGTTATTATATTATAGCTACCTATTTTGGGCGGTGTATGATAAATTATAGTTAAGAGAACATTTCCAATAATATGTTGTATTAGATTATTAGAACATAAATTATATAATATTTTTGAGTTTTTCTAAACCTATATATTGTACGGTGATCAATATTAAGTTTTAAATTTTTAATATAAGCCAACATAACACAACCAATAAGAGTTTAAAGAAGTTACACGAAGATGTAATGGTATCTGTAAAATGTTTACTCGAACGTAATATATTTTCAATAGTCTCGATTTTATAACGTGTAAATAATTAATATATTTGATTTTTCCAATCAATAATAATTGAATATTACAAAAAAAAAAAAACATTAAAGTTTATGAACAGATCCATCAGTGATATAAATTTATGGCAAGTCATCGAATTTATAATAAAAGTAATACTGTTAGCACACTGCACACGGACGGTTTTATTTCGAAACACCTTGATTAAACAAATACATCATTCATTTATAATGACAAGCCCTAGGGTTATAAATTGAAATAGTTTTAAAAATTCAGGAACTATACGAGTATCTAGGTTTTAAAACTAAAAACCGTTATCGGAGTGCAAATAATTTATCATTAACCGGATAAACTATTCACACGTTTAAAATTAAAATAAATCGATCAAAATGTTTTCGTCTTTTAACTGCAAGATTCTTAATGAACAATTCATAAAATCTCTAGACTTCTAGACGCTAGAGCAATCAAATACTTTTATAGTCCCTTTTACATAAATTAGAAGACGTGTTATTTCGATGTTTTCTCGTATTAAAATATTTTTTGGAAGACTATATATACACACAATAGTATCTTTTCTCAATTATTAACCACGGTGATAATATAGATATGAGTTAAGACTAATTTTTAAAATGATTAATCTATAACAAGGAGCATAAAAACATTTTTTACGATAATTTATTCTCAGAACTATATTTCTGGAGTCTTGCATTAAGTACGTTACCAAAATACAAGACATTATTAATATAATACGAATTAGATGGAAACATTATTTCACGCGATTAATTTTTAAAATATCTCTAAAGTAGTTGTTGAATGATATATTTTTCTTACAGCATTTATTTTGTCAACGCTAATAAAGAGCTAAGAGTGTGATGGAAAAAATTGCAACGTGCTGCAATAGTGTTATTTTCGCTTAAAATCGAATTCATGATCGAATTGCAAGATATTATGTATTCATTTCACTACCAACGGGTATTTTTGGAAATTCATACAACTTATGAAACTTAGAAGACAAAAAAACTATAGCTAATATTTTATTATTTTTTTAGTTTTATTTTTTTGATGACTGTTCGCGATTTACGGTATTCATCGTATATCAAACGATAAAATGGTACATTTAGTCAAAGTTAAATATAAAAATGTGACTTCTATATCGGATGAATTAGACAACAGGGCTGGGTGAGATACTGGGGTTGGTGAAATATATCGCTGTAGTGGTCTATAAGACTCCAATGCATCAATGATCGTAGCTCTTAAAAACGATTCTCAGAGAAAGAGGTCGGGTGAATCAATTTATATTTAACGATGTACGATAAAGTAAATAGAAACAGAACTTACAGAACTAAATTTCTTAATAAGATTGAACTTTTAATCGAAGATCGCAACATCCCAAACTTCACTAAAATATTTTTAATATTATGCAATGTCTTCAAAATGCTTATATAAATACCTAGTGTATATATTAAAATGTTTAAATGTTTAACTATGAAAATAAAAAAAAAACTAATTAAAAAGTATTTTTTACGTCGTTTTTCTAAGGAGTTTTCTTCATTATTATTCGGAAAACTATTGAAAAATTAAAAATAAAATAGCTCCAATGAAAACTCTTAGAATAATACCATATGTATATTGGAAAAATCCTTCTGGTTCAAATTATTTGTACACACAAGAAAAAAAAACACACATCATGATGTAACTGTAACTATTATATTTCTCATTTCACTCAGAATCGAAATATCTATCCGTGCATTCAATAAGTTAATTACCCGTCTTTCGGGGTAAGTCAATATACGATTATCAAAGTGATCGAGAATTTTTTTTTTTTAAATGTTTGTGCGCCAAAAAATACCGTTTTGATAGTATAGAGTTACCTAACTTATAATTTACATGATAAACATAACATGATTTTTTTATTTACTATTAATGCATGTTTACTTTATAATAATTCTATGCAACGTGCATGTTTTCATCATAGAAAAAGCATTGTGCGTAACCTTAAACATTTTTGAATATTGTATGACGTGCTTTTCGTCAGAAGTTTGTAAATAAATTACACGTACAATTACTGGATAAAAAAGTAAATATACTGTATGCAAACGTATTATAATACAAAATACTATGTTGTATGGCTCCTGAAATGTAAAAATATGTTAAACCAAGTAATTTTTCGCACAGGGCAACACTTTATCTAGGAGTACATTTTTATTTATATCTCGGTAAGGGCTGTGTAAGTTTATTTTACTTTATAAATTATAAGTCTCGTAGAGACGAGTATTTAATCTGAACAGTTTTTAATCTAGTAATTTTTGTTTATTGAAACATCAGAACTTTTATTTAAATATTTATAAAAAAAAAAAAAAAAAATAATAAACACATAAAATAAAATACTATTTTATTCGGTGATTGTTCAAATAATTTACTACATTATAATAATATTAGTATTTTTGTATTTTGTGGTTAAAAATGTATTACAAGATCAATTAGAAGCTAAAAAAAATGTGTACATTATATTTATTAATAGTACGATGATATTGAAACTATGCGAACTTCATAATTTTCTTTAACCATAAAAATGTTTTATTTGAAAATTTATCTTATGATAAATATTATGATGGTATTTATCAAATTACTAATACTCATAATTCGTTTCAGGTTTATAATTACAGTTACGAGCACAAATTACTATAGATTGTATAAGTCAATTTAAAACGAAATATTAGTCATTATTCGTGAATGCTACCAAATAGGTCAAATTAATTGTAGTTCTAAGTTATACGCTTAAAATGAAAGACTGAAATAACTAATATTCTAAATCGTAAAATAATTTAAATCTACTAACGTTAATTGCAACTAGTTTTAAATGGAATGTGTAGGTATGACACAATAAACTAGTTGAATAATAAGTTTTTTATTAAAATTAAAATATACGAATTAATTATATCTGGTTGAAGATATTGAACACCCATCGTGAATTAACCGTTTTGGAACATATTGGAAACGCAATCAGAAATTTTTTCTCAATTCGAAGAATATAATATATTTAATATTATAATATATTATTTTAGATATTATCTTTTATGTTTGTACTATAAATACGTTATGCGTTCAATATAATGAAATTATTATAATATTAGTGTGTTTTACTGACATTAGAAATGTCCAGAAAAATGAAAAAAAAAAACAAAAAAAAAAACCTAAATAGTAAATACAGACTAATAGATACTCAGTTTTTCTTAGATTCAGGGAGCAGTGGCTCATATTTTTTTTTTTTTTTTAACACAAAACGACAGAACTGACCTATGACTTATTATTATGATACGTGAAAATTGTATAAAATAAAAAAAAATTACGAAATGTGATCTGTAATCGTACAGTATCAGTCAGTGTTCAGAATTATTATCAATATATATTATTTAACTCTCTAATTATCTGATCTCAATAAATTTAACAATTGACTATGATAATTCATCTAGATAAATATTATAATATTTATAATATTTATAATATTATAATAATTATAATATTTTGAAATACTGAAATGGCCAATAATTTGCCGAATACTGACATGAATTTATTATAAGTTTAATAATTTAATGTGTTTGTAATTATTTATTTACCACCGATGCATTTATTTTCTATTTTCATAGTAAAAATATTGTACTCGTATGTGCAACGAGATTCATATCACTGCGATCATCTTTAATTTATGCCGGAATACCATACAAAAACAACTATTTATAAATAATTTCTAAATAAGATTTTACCTTGCATTTATTTAAAAATCGGTAATGAAAATATTATAATAATAACTCTGTTCATCAGAACCAGTAGTAATATTAAATTAATAAAAATATGGTGATTTGCGTTTACAAAAATTACAATTCAATGGATGAACGTTTTTGGGACAATATTGTAAAGTCATAAAACCTTTAGAATCAAGTTTTAACTAAGTAGCTCCAACTTTTTCAGTAGAAATATATTTTTTAACATACTTTACAAATTTGAAGTATTGTAAACTACAAAAAAAAAAAAAAAACAAATCTATACTAAAATGTTTTATCAGTTCCATTTTTTTATTTTATTTTTATTCAATTTCTATTAAAATTCTATTTAATCGAAAAACGGCATACTAATTCATAAATATGAATTACTAATAAATTTATAATGGAATTAAAAAAAAAAGAAAAGATCTATTTTTTATTCAGATAAATGTTGTATGAATCATCTGTTATTTTATTCAGTTGATTTTTCGGTTATCAATTCCTAACGCTGGGTGTTCTTAATATATTCGTAATAATATACACTAAATTTATTCGTATTGTACCCAATGTTTAAATATAATACTATGGCCGAATTCAAACCTATAAGGTAATGAAATACGCCAAAGTTAAAACAAACACTTCATGAAACCAGATAGGATATTCAATAGTCTTCAAAACCACAGTCGCTATGGCAACACATAGTTGAGGGTGACAAAATTAGGCTTGACTACAAGACGCCATAATATATTAATACGAAATCCATTAATAAACGGCATATTATAATATGTACAAGTAAATACTTGTTAAATGAATACACATGTTGAGCATGCTAAAAACTTTATCAATAATTCTAAGTAGGTCCTTATCCGTATTTTCGTCTATAATCATTTTCCTAATTCCTAGGTATTCGTTTTACCGACTGATAGTAATAGATACATAAGTTATTTTTTTATTTACGAATGAATAATGTATCATTAATTTGTTAAATTAGTATGTTTGTTTTATTTCAAACTCTTGGAAATAAATAATTTACTGTATGTATGTAGGTACTAGTCATCAATAACATTACATTCATCATCTTTATAAATATTTCTTTTTTTTTCTTTTTACACATGCAAATATTGTATAATTAAAATATTTCTATTATATTTAAGCTGCAAATAGGTGATAAAAATATTAAATTTTGCACTTCATTTAAGTATTTTTACATACATAAATCAAAATATTATCCAATTAAAAAACTTATTTTGATGCGAGAAGTTTTTTTATTAGACTTCCTAGTTATTTAATATGTTTTATTAAGAATACTTCCTTTACATTTTTACTTAAGATACCTTATCTTGAAAATATCATAATAGTTTTACGGCGAAAGATATACATTGGATGGATATTTTTATTTTCGGTATGATAAAATACTAGTCGGCGGCTGTCACCATAATAATATATTCACATTTAAGCGCAAAGTTAATTAATTTGTTTTCAAGATTTTGATTCAAAAATTCTAGGAATAATGATTATGAAATTAGAACTTAACACGAGGTTACGGAGATAATTTATCTCCTAAATAAACTTTCAATAGCGGTTGACAGTTATGGATATTGTATGAAATTTAATTGTTATACGTAACGTATATACATGTGACCTTAATTTAAACATATAAGATTTACTGTTAAAAAATCAAAATAAATTTTAGTCCCTAAATTTTATTTTTACTCTTAAAATACGGGTTATTTTACTACAATGGATGTATTATTGTTTCACTGTATATAAAGTGTTTTCATGATAAACGTCATATAAAACTTTATAGTCCGTTGTTATCTAAGTAAACTATGTACATTTTTTTTCGTTTGATTGTTTGGCTACAATAAACATATTTATATACTTCACAATAGTTATTATTAGTGGTTTTGAATGATGCGTACGCTGTATTTATAATGTTTTAAACTCTTAATAAACCCATTGTATGATTATTTAACATGCTATTGCATTTTATCCTAAAAAAAAAAAAAAATATTGTTTTATATCATAAAATACTTACTGAACCATTCTTTAGTATCTGGTTTAATCGTTGTAGATTATTTGAATAACATTTATAAATATACAAATGAATTCATATTTTCTGTTACTGAGCTTAAAATGAAAATATTTTGATCATATCAGCTTAACTATTACTTTCAGTGTTTAATACCGTTTAGGCAATATTATGGGTTCGGTATTCAAACCGGATATAAATTCATATTGTTATAATTTTAAGATATTTTTTAATTATACTTAGTACTGAAACTTAACGAACTTACAAGAAATTTAGCAGCTTAACATAGTTGTGCATTATGAACGTTCTTAACTGTGATACGTCAAAAAATGTACGTTATGTTTATATGGCATACACAATATACATTAACATTATGCATAATAATATCTATATCTTAATTGAATTATAAGATATTTTTGAAGTATTGTGATCGATAATGTTATAGTTGGCTTAAAAACCAACACATTCAATTTTAACTTATACATTTTACATAATATTGAATTGTCAACATATTGTCATATAATGAACTCCCAACTAATAATAATATTATGTATTTTGAGTAAAAGTAAAAAAAAAAAACTATAATATAATTTATATGGAAATGTATTATTTGTTCAGCTCGCATTAGACATTTAACTAATTTGTAGGTGAATACTGAATAGTAGTAGAATTGCATAAAAATTAAATATTTGGCTTTTTACTTAGACATGGAAATGCATGATTTGATTATAATATGCAGACAACAAATATATCACAGAAATCATATATATACATATAAACCAAACCAAAAAATATGTATAGGTAATATAAAAGTCGATCTTATTTACTAACTTTTTTCAAAAAGAACATTTCCACTGTTAGTTCTAACAATATAATATTGAGAAAATCTTATGAATGGTAGACGATTATTTAGCGTAACTTTCAATGAAACACACAGAACAATAACCACAAACTAACACAAGTGTAATCCATAATAGAGCTACAGCCTATAGGATCAAATATATTTCAGACCAAACACTTTCTCTAATGAGCGTTTGGACTTTTTGGGACTCCGTAGTAACTTTCTCACATAATACAAATGAAGATATTATATAATATATGCATGTATACAGAGCAAAATAAAATGCGATCACTAATTGTTGATAATATTATAGCAATGCGGTTGAAACAATGAAATAGTACAACTCCATTAACCCAACAATTACTCCGATAAACTAACTTTAATGAGTAGGGAAACAGAGAATGAAGTCTCGAAGTCAGCGAGGGTATGTTTCGTAGATATTTTGTTGATCGTTGATTTGTAAAACCATTCAAATGTTTAGGTTGTAGCAGACATGACGGTTCACTTTAATTTTTTTTTACTTTGTACCATATTATGATTAATCAATTAACTATAATTATCGATGAAACTATGTGAAGCATACATTGTACATAAGAGCTATTGTCTTGAAATTCGAACCAAATGAAAATTGGTCAATTTTAAGTTCTTTAGTTCAAATACTCGATGGTTTTGGATGAGTAAAGTTTAAAATTTCTCGTCACAGTAATCTTATCGTATCGATATGCCACGTTCGGCAATAAGACCTCAAGTGATAACTATATAAAATATTGTTGTACCACCATAGTCCGTCATATATTATAACATATATTATAAATATCACTGATAAACCGTTCGAGTTTCGGTCAGGAAATACATCGCACATAAAACATAACTAGTGACTTTTATAAAAATATAATTATCACGGTATTTTTATACACACAGCAAAGTATATTTTTGATGTACGAATGAGTATATAATTTATTCGTTAAGTGATAAAAATGGAAGAATCTCGATGTACAGATATAGATTTTATAGTTTATGCGATTTAATTATGAGGGAAAATAAGTGGCAGTAATAATATAGGTATATTATTTAGGTTATTCGGGCAAACACTTAATAGTAAACAATAAACGTATTTTAAAAATATTAATTCAGTGATCGGTTGATAATATTGTAATAAAAATCGTATTAGATCGACAGTATCTAAATCATAATATATAAATATACTTATTACTTATTTATTACGAGTAGTAAAATAAGCAATAGTAAAAAATAATGCAGTCGCCAGTCATATTTAAAATTGTGTGTTGAAATAAAAATATCATTTCCTTCGATCGTAAATATTGTGAAATAAACTGTACACATAATAATAAGCCATAATATAGTTTATATTGCTTTAACCTGTTACCGGAATAAAACGTAAGTGTTGTGAAAACATTTTAGATTGTACAAAAGTGAATGTTGAAAGTCAAACATTCCGATTTAAATTTATGTATCTATAATTACTACGATTTTTTCCTTTAGAAATTTGACATTTTCTTGTCCTACAAAATACAATTGTCTCAATTGTATTTTGTACAATTGTTAGTTAATACCTACTACCTACTATATTATAGCTAAAACGGTTCCATTATAAATTATTCCCACTAAATATATGATGTAATTAACATTTTAAATTGTTTTATCGTATATATTTTCAACAATGCTATTATGTGTATTAGTTCAACAGTAAAACTACGAACTATTAATTATCCATACACTTTATCGATGGGATTACGAAGAGTAAAAATAAACACTACTTTTGTGTTGAAAAGATTTTCAATCGTAACAACTTACTGTGCTTGGTAGAAGTATTCAGAAAGCGAGAAAACTTCGACAAAGTATAAAATATTCAAAAACCGTTCAATAATATACATCGAGACGAGAATAGTTTCAAATCATAATACATATTTGCACCTTTACACTAAACTATTCTCGTGCGTACCGAGTGTAAAACACAAACAGTGCATATACGACAAGTACGCAATACGTGCATGTACTGTGGTGTGAGCATCGTAAAAATAAAACTTTTTAATATTGTCATAAATCTTCTCATATAGCATTACGACTTTGTGTTGTATGTATACTAACTATACGACACGAAAATGGATCGATATGCTTGAACGGCCTTAAAATCTGTTCATCCGATCTGCACATTTTTAAAAGGACAGACCACAGTATAAAGGAAATACGATAATAGTATATGTATATACGAGTACATATCGTACACGTGAATACGATCTATTATTGATAGCGGAATAAGCCCGAATGTTTCAAAAATAAGTATTTTACACAAACATGTTTAAAAAAAAATTCTTCATTGTTTGGTCTTCGGTACAATGTCTGCCAATATCCCGAAAAATATTTTACGAAATCCGTATTTAAACATATTAGAGTTGCTATCATCAAACACCTATATATAATATGTATTTCTGTAATACATCGTTTTTTCTTTCTCTCGGTGCAATAACCAGTTATAATAATTTAGATAGTCGAAAAACTAACATTTTGGCAAATCAGAATATTTAACTAATCTTATTTATAAATCGTATTGTAATATATATATTAATATTATCTAATAATATGTATAGAAAAAAAGTAGACATTCTTATCATATTTTTTTTCTGAAAACGTCGAACGTAATCGCAGGAAATTGCATTGGTGCATACGAATTGGTCGCACAAAAACCAGTCACAATATTATGTAAAGCGTAACATCTTTACAGCGGGAAAATAATTTTTTTTCCATCGAAATGTTACATTGCTGTAACTGCAGACTGCAGCAGTTACATTCTAATGGATGGTATAGATATAAATGCAACGCGATAACTTGCATTGTGCATAGTCTCGCACAGATACATTAGTGCAGTTAAGCTGTGTGGATTTAAAAGCACGGTCAATAACTTTTTTGTTTAGAATTTAATACATCAAAATAAAAATAAAATACTGCTAATTAAATATTAAAAAAATTGTTTTTTTTTTCACGGAAAATCTTACTTTTTTGTAATAATAATAATATTTAATAAAATTGAACGATTTTGTTCATCTAAAGTACACAGTTATTTTACTTTTGTACCTGTGTCTGTTCCAATTAACAAATGACACAAGTTCCTCATCCCTCCTGATGATATGATCAAAATTATGCCGTGACACCTTATGTTACAATCCCTAATAGGAGAGGGACGGGTCTCCGCTGGGACGTCCACTCTGTACTGCTTTTGAACCGGTCTGACGTTATGTGTATTTTTCATTATTCTATGAACTGCGTGGTCCACAATATTTATCGTCATTATTATACAACACTCTTTTATTTGTCTCGTGGGTAAAGTTTACCACTTATTTTGTTCGTCAATAAATGGTGTGCTACACGCACAATCTACCAATCAGCACGGTGTCGGTTTTCTTATTTTGAGTTTTTTTTTATTATTTAAGAAGTATCATTCCATGCACTCCGTGTGTGTTTCAAAATCGTGCCACTATAGAACATTTTGTAAATTGTAAAAAATATGATAGATAACGTGGTAGTGCATGTTAACGAATTTCCCATCGCACATATTCGATATAGAAATAAATTATGAAAAATCTGTTGTTTGGAAACGTAACATTAAAATATTATAGTATAACTATGATGGGATTTTTTTTATTTGCGACGTAAATTATTCTCTTTGATGTTTCATGTAGTTCGATGTGTATCAAAGCAAATAGTAATAGATACCTATACGTTTTTCGAATAAAAGTAATCCTGAATGTTTACAAAGGGTGTTTTCATTATTAATACATATATTTTATTGGTCACGCAAAGTTTTCAATACATATATTATTATTATTATTATTATTATTATTATTGTTATTATTATTAATATCATTATAATTATTAGTATCATCATTATTGTTATAATAATATTTTGTGATGAAAAATAAAACAGGCTGAGTGCACTACGTGAAGCAATTTTAGAGGCGTAAAGCCGTTTTGGATAGAAAACTTGTACGCGTGAACAGTCATTTTAAATTATTTTCAAAACGACAATGAATCATCGTATACTAAAATATAATTCCGGGTAATGCTGATTTACTGGTCAATAAATCAAGATATGTTAAACAACTTAAAAAAAAGCAAAATGTTGACTTACGATTTGCGATATTCCCAGATAGTTAAAACTGCTGTGACATGAATTACGACTGATTAGCATATATTATCGTTTACGAGTTGAAATTTATATCGGTGAAATAAATAAATATTATGTAGTATGATGGATATATACAAGATGGAAAACATTGATAATTATTTTTAATCAGGCTGCAAAGTTTCAGTACTATAAAATAATATCATTTTTCGTTAGAATATCAATGAAAACTCAATTACGTTTATTAAATTCCGATTCGAATTTCGGCAAAATAATGAACATGTACTGATTTTGGAGTATTTTATGCTACCATAAATTGGTTCATTCTGTCTGAGGCAATTGTATAAATTAATTGCAAATTGTTACATTTGATAAACTCAAATTATTCCTTGTTTAATTTCATAAACTACAACTTCGGTACACAATTGAAAAAAAGAAAAAAAGCAACAAATACAGTCGAATAAAGTACACTTCAAACTAATCCATCCTCGTTAAAATCAAAAATGTATAAAAATAATAATAAAATAAAATAAGCATATAACATTATTTATTTATTTAAGAATTTTTCCTCTTTATGCCACCTCACATATATAAACGTGACGTGAACTCAGAACATTGTTAACCGAATACTCTTGACTACCTGTTCATTATTACTAAAGGCATTTTTATGTCTCTCTGGATGGTTGATTTATTTTATTTTTGATCCACCACATCTCATTTGTCTTACTTGACTTTTCGGCACGGAAGAACATTTTATACGAATAAGTAATACTGTTTCGTTCTTAAATCAATCCTGTTTAGATCCAGTTAGGTATATAACTTACTGCACCGTGTTTTTCTATGTGCCACTTATATTGAGTAAGCTTGAGAGCAGGGATTTGTATCAATATAACCATTTCAATCGTTTTATAAGACTTACTATTGCATATGAAAAATAAATTATTAAGAGTCCACTGGTATTTTGTGGTCTATGAACCTTGAAAAGTTCTACTGACAAGAAATTGTTATATTTTTAGACAATTGAAATTTAAAAGTACAGTTTTACTTCACAAAGGATGAAAAAATGTTTCTATATATACTTACTTACAGTAAAAATAAAACGAATGGATGGCCATCAATAGGATATGAAAGCTGAGGTTCTGAAAAACCTTGTCAAAAATACGGAAAAATACCAAAATCATATGATATAGTTAATAACAGAAAACGATTATCGGTTATCGAATAAATTATCATGAATATTTAATAATGACTATAAAAAGTAGTTGATATAATCAACGATAGGGTTTTCATAAACAAAAATAGTTATAACTATTATAAGATTATACCTATATTTATAAACCTGTATGTATTATTAGTTTTTTAATAAAAGTTTTCAATTTATAAGAAATAATTTTTATAATATATGTACATAGTTTTTACTATCTTCACGAATCATTTTATACATATAGGAGTAAATATTATGTAGCCAAGTTTTAATTTGGATCTAAGCGTCCAACAAATATATTACATGACACATAATATTATATAACTTTTGAAATGTTATGTTTTTAGACATGAGACTTCCATCTTCAGTTTAATTTTAATAAGAAAATATATACTTTGTAAAAAATTCGAACATTAAAATATTAAATAACTTAACTATAAATATAAAAAATTTATAAAATCATACACTTTTTATAGGTAACCTATAATTTGGAAATGTCCTTTAGAATGCACACTACTGTTAAAACTTTAAGTTGTGGTAGCTGTTTATTTATTTACATGCATTTTTAATTACTGAGCGTGTTCAAAAATATCAAAATCAATAATTTTATTAAATAATACATTTGACTATGTAAGGATAAAAATTTTATATTTTATCCACAATTATTATATAATAATATTATAAATATCTATATATTATAATTTTTTATAATATATTGCCTGGGACAGTAATCAATAAACTCTTAAAAAAAATATAGTCAGTAGGTAGATACATTTGTATGAACATAAATAATAAAATATGCAATAGAAACTATATTATTACATAATTATATTCGTTTGTACAAGTTAATATATTCAAAAATTGATGATCAAAAATGCTTCAATGTTATAAAAGTTTGAACGTAAATTATTTCCCAGTAATTTTAAGCTTTGAGTTGTTTATATAGTATTTTTGAATGTAAGATTTCTCTTATGGCCTTCTTATAGTTAATAGTTATAAATATTTTATTTTAGTATGTTTATATTTGGTTAATGGAAAATGAAAATGAATATTTATAATTATTACTACTAAAATTATGTATTTTTATTTTTAGTATTGTAGCGTAAATTTAAAAAAAAAAAATATTTTCTTCAAAGGTTTAAATTAACTTCGATTCGTAATTATTTAATGGTACTGCGTTTGCCATTCAATCAGATAATATTTGAAAATAATAAAGAATTATAATAATATTATTCGTATTATTTTTTAATCATTAAGTCAATTATAAGGCTACTACTGTACATCGTGTTAGTTTGTCGGACCACTTAATTTTTTGAATTGTATTCATTTATTATTTTTGTATTGTTTACAAATTATAAATTATTAGCTTGGTTGTCAAATAATAAAAAAAAGTATATTAAATTTTAAAATTTCTGATCACTGTAGTTACAGTGTCGTTTACATAGCAAATTTCACCCAACATACAAATCCCTGTCTTCTGGATGTACAATAATGTGTGCACGTAGTATGATATTATTTTATTATCTTATATTATTTTATAAGTATTTTTTTTTTCATATTTTATGCTATTAAATAATAGTACAATGTATGCTTACATTGTTAGTTCTATCATCAGTATATTATTAGATTATTAGTTATATTTTCATCGAAGTTTAAGTTTACAGTGACCTGTCAAATTTTCTCCAGAAAAATGTCTCTGGACAAAATATTGTATTAATTATTTCTTCTTCAAGTATATATTTTATTGTTATAATTTTAAAATATAATGATTTTTCGTATACTATGTAGGATAAATTGATTTAGATAAAAAAAAAGAAAAAAAGATTATTACAAAAGGTATAAGTATTTATAATAATGTAAAGTAAGAGTATCTACACTACATACAGATACATCAGTACATGTATATGTCTTGTTACTACTGAATGTAGTTGACATAAGAATGTCGATGTCAATTTGGTATTAGATACGAGGAGTAAACTGTAGGTAACTTTTGCCCGGCGATACATTAAGAACCATGTAAAAAACGTAGTCGACGAATTTGCATAAATGGAAGACGCGGTGACACTAATTGTTCAGAGATAGGATCGAGAGGCGGTAAATCAGACGGAAATGGAGGATAACAAAAACTGTTAATCTTAGCAAAATGGGGAACTCTGTTACTGAGCAGAGTTTTATAACAAGTATTGCACACGCTCATATTATGAGAATCTAAGTCTGGGTATTTTTCGAGCAAAAAATCTACGGCTTTCTGGGGAACGTGCTTATCTTTAATAATGTTCATATCTTTCTCGAACTTTCTCGAATTTTAGCGTATTCGTATCCCTCAGTGAACTTACTGTAAACTTAACGGATATAATTTTATATTTTGATAAATAACAAAATTGTAAATAACATAGTAACCAGAGGTAACCATGTAACCAAGGATAACCAGGTAACCAGGAGTGTCAATAATAAACTTACGAAACTCTTCTGAATTCTTGGATTTTTTTTCACGCATCAATGATGTCATGGTAACATTCTCGGTGTCGGACAAATTAACAGAATGACCCCCAGCCATAAGACATAAACATGTCAATAATATTACATATGTATATAATCACTTACCTATTTTGATTACATGAGCACGACCACGAGAATGCTCTACATTATTAAGCTATTTTTTTGTATTATCTTATGATTAGGTACTATGCAAATAAATATTTACTTTTTTGTAATATAGCTTTTTCAAAAAAAAATTATATTTGATTTATATTAATTTGTAGGCACATTAAATCAATAATTAGATAAATATTTTGTTTGGTAAATTTTTACGGATATAATTTTACCACAGATATTTTTCCTAGAACCTAAGTTACATACGTAATATGTCAGTAAGGACTAAGGATGTATAAATAAAAGCAATTTATGTTGTATTTACGGTATAAATGAAAATCGGGTATTAAACAGTTCAAACTCTCAACACAAAATAGCTAAATAAACATGTATCGATCTTAGAGATTATTCTTTACAAACCAGTGATATGATTCTTATCATAATTTACATCAGAAAGATAAATTCAGTGGTTATATTTGTTCGATTTTATTAACTTTATTCGAATAGAAGTGCTTCAGTACATGGGAAGATGTCCATGAGGCACGAAGTTAAAACACTTGTGAAGAAATAATTCATTTCGCTATCGTAGGGCCCACTCAATATAAAAATAAATTAAATAATGCCAATACCAGTCTCGTAGAAAACTTACACGTAATAAAATATCGAAAACAGCCGTGCGAATAAAAATCAAAGCAGTAACCCCGGTGTATGAAAACAACACTATATCAAAGAGATTGGTCAATCCAGACGAAAACAATTTGTTTATATTTTTAAAAAAAAGTAGGTATCGAGTATTTCTAAATGTTTATAATAGACTAGCTGGTTCACATAGCTTTGACCAAGTTACCCAATCGTTTTTTGTTATGACAAAAATAAATAGAACACATTTTCATTTTATTCGCAGTACCTCCGCTGAGAGGCTTTTGCAATCCTTCCAATATGTCTTTTATTTGTATTTATTTTATTTTAGCTTACCATCAATTGTTCTTCTTATTCTTCTTTTTTTTGTAACAGATTGAATAAAAAAACTTATAAACCGAAAAAATAAAATAAAACATTTTTATTTTCACTTGAAACAAAAAACACATTCAACACAGTTACTAGCTAAATTAATTCTAATATTATTTTGGTGTAATATCTACAGAATTTCTTGTACATAGACATGTGAAATGGTATTTAATAGGTTACAGATGATCTCCATCATCGTTTAATTATGTGTTATAAAAAATTATTCAATGAACTCGTAGTATTGAAATTAGACATCACACCTTTTCCGCTATATACTCATTTCACATAGAAAGAAAACGTAGGTCAAGTAATGAATTGTTTGAAGATTTCCCGAGACCATCGAAATACCACTGCACGTTTATATAAAATATAATATGAATAATAATATTACGATGTTTGATAGTAAAAAAAATATGTATACATTACTGTTAACTCTAATTAAAACTTATTCAGTTTATAAATCTGTAAATTAAATTTACACGACTTAAATACGAATTATTTGGCTAAAAACGTTTTTTTCAATAAAGTTATTTTTTAACTTAGTTTGGTTCTATTCTCTTTGCGCAAAGAACGATTTAAAATCTTGGAAAAAATTTCATCAAAAAAGCGTTTTTATTTCTTTTGATGAAAAAGGTAATTTTGTGTTTTATAGCTTGAATATTTTATGCGAGACTAAACCTAAGTCGTTTTATACAGCGATAAAATTGCAAAAGATTTGGCCTGGTTATATTTTTTTTTATGAACATTTTCAATTTAAATATAGTACAGCTAATTTTGATTTTATATTTAAAGGTTCATGACTACGTCATTTTATACATACATAATTATGCATAGTTATTTAATTCGAATATTTAAAACACAATACTATGATATTGCATTATATCTTTTTCGAAATTTTTGTTTGGAATCGTTTTTCAGAAGCGACTATTTCACACATCCTCAAAATTGTCCCAAATAAATAAGACGAATATAAAACAATTGCGAAATGTCTAATCTCAGGATCATTATGTTCAAATCCAGTACAGTTAATAGAGAGCTCATATTAAACAGTACATTACCTATAAATTTCATAATATCACACAGTCCAAATCTTAATATATATTTTATAACATAAGTTCTCTTATTTTTGACAACTATCTTCCAATCAGAAATATTGGCATTCTATTTTATCTCAGTTATATGGGTGGTTGTTTTTCTGATAGGGCAAATAGTTGAGTTAATAATTGTGATATCCTTATAAATTTCAAAGAGTTTAACAAAATAAAAATGCGTATACTGGTACACCAAAATAAATTTAACGTTAAACAGAATGAAAGATATAAATATTATTATTATTTAGTAGAAGTATTAATGATAGTATAGTTCATAAATGGATCCTGCTCATAACCAGAGAGTGTAATCAAAAACATTCTCAGCAAACTACAACGTGTTCATATAGCTTCAACGATGGTCCTTTGTAACTTTTGACTTGTCAGAACAAACAGACCTTAACATAGTAGGCGTTAAATCATATAATATTTCCAAGTTATATTTTGTAATTATTTTACAAGAGAGGAAAAACGTTAAATTACATATTGTACACATCTACCTACACGACGTTGATTTAATTTATGTTGGTGCTGCATACCAATTTTAACATTTTCATCTCGATTTTTCATCGTACATCGTTAAACATTAAAATAAATGGGAATCGAGGTCAACACAACTTTGGACAATTATTATAATAGAAAAATATCTAAATAAATGCTGTGGGCAACGATCGGAAATCGAAAACTGTGGAAGTAACAGGGAAAGATGTCAAGAGTATAGTGGAAGCGAAAAAGGTCTCTAATGGACCGTAGAGGTTTAGAAAGAATGCGGAAAATATTAAAATATTTTGGTCTCAGCAGAAACTCGTTGCTCTATCGACAAATATTCTATAATAGTTTTTTTATTTTATTTTAATTCGTTATTTAATCCCGCGTTACGTTGCCGCCTAGAAACACGAATTTGAAGCACGAAATTCCCAAACAGCGATTAGTCTATAAGCTCTACGAACAAGGTTGGCGAATTAGACTAGTGACTCCTTGCACTATAATCCCATACCTCTGCTTTGATCATTCCTATAGCAACGCTATTGTTTGAGTCCAAGCCTTTGTTGGGAGTCAATACAACGTTTGGAGTATGATTGACGGTTATAAGACGAAGATCCAAATTGTTAAATTTGCCTGGTATACCTACAGAGAATTATGTATTAATTCATTTGAGACTCGCGTAACCATCATTTGATATACGATCTACATGCTCTGACTCACCGACTGATTCTCGGAAATCCTGCACAACGTATGAAACAAAGACTAGTAAAAAAATGTAGCATTTTGTTATCAGCCGATACAATTATTTTAAGTGCTCAGTGGTTCCGAATCTATAACCCAAGAGGGGATATAACCCAAAAAAACTAACAATAATACACCTGAAAATATATAGAAAAATAAAGGTTTTATGTTTTAGACAGATAAACGGTTCGTTTAAAAAAAATTGGCTCATGTCATCAAACGTATAAATTTATTGTAATATAAAGAAAGTTATGAATTTATGATAATCATTATATTATTGTAAATCTCTGTAATAATTAACATCCAACAATAAAAATTATTAAAGTTAGTCATTAAAGCATCTGAAATTCTTAATAATTATACTTTATTTAATATATTTTAATCTTAAAAATTGAAATGTCACGCTAAATCATTAAGCATTATTTATTTGTAAGCAATTTTCGTAGCATAGACATTAAACAGTTAAAAATAAAGAAATAAAAAGTCACTGTTTACATTTTTATTTAACGACCACGATTTGTAAATACGATTATTTTTATTTTTACGACAATATTGCTGAAGTACCTACTGTACTCATAATACCACGGTCTACGAAAATTAAATATAAAGGTGAGGAGTACGAGTTTCTAAAATTTGAATATAATTACTAATCTAACTGTGGATAATTTTGCTATGACAAAATAATTAATTAATGCGTATCATTGTACAACATGTATAATTTGTGAACTTGAAATATTATTATATTGCTTTGTTTTTTGTTTATTTACCTAATATTATTAATGGAAAAAATTCAACGGCACGTCATTAATAATCCATTCTGTATGTGAGAGAAAAAATGAATTTATAAAACGACCTTGGCGGTTTTTCGGAACAACATTTTGCACTTTATTAACGTGCATACGGAAGTGGCAGTAATGATCAAAGAGTAGAAAGTCCACGGAATTTAAATTAAAAATAAAACACCAACCATTAACCAACATTCTAGCGGTGCTTATGGGTTTTTTTTTTTTTTTGTAACAATTTTATCGTGGTTTTTTCGATTTTTTCTTTATTTTTTTATCTCCCGTTTATTGCCTATGTAACAATATACCACCACCTAGACCTCCTCCTTCTCCTCCATTGTGGTCCAACCTTTATTTTCTCTACCATTTATCATTGGTGCGACGGGCTTGAAATGAAAACGGTCTACAAATAACGATACTCTTCTATTTCGGGTAGTATATGTAAATTTATATTATACATACATGATATATGCAAAAGTACGAAAATAAAATAAATAAATATATATATACCTAGAGATTCAAGGTCTATAACAAGAATCTAAGAGTTGGTTGAATGTTTCCGAGCATAAACAAAAATATGTGTTTGATCGAGATATGGCATAGGATTGTGTAAAATCCGTTTTTCGTTCTCCTTTAAATGCTTTTGTGTGTGTGTGTGTGTGTGTGTGTGTGTACAGTGGTACGTACCTACATCGAAGATAGTTATATTTATCTAAAAAAAAAAAAAAACCCAAGGTTGATTTAAGCTTTACCTTTAAAATGTAATGCTTAAAAATGCATACTTAACACGTTTCATCCGATACCTGTTATTAGAGAACCACGAGATTGTTAACAGAATTATAGTTGTGTTACAATATTCTTGGTACGGTTTCATTGTCGTATTAATAATACGTTTCTCGAAGCGTCATATTTGCGAGCATATGAACGTGTGTAGTTTTAATCGCACTACGTGCTGCCTTTATATGTTAATTAAAAAAAAAAATCCACTTTTCTCCATAGATATTATTTAATATTCTTCTGCCGAGTGCAAAATGTATAATACATAATAATCATTATGTATCAAAGTTTAAACTTCTTTGTTCACTACAACTCACAAGTTTGATCTCTACGAATAAGACATTTGCTGGTGTTTGCCTACCATGTGCAACAGAAAAATTATAAAACGTACAGGTATACAGTATTTGAACGTAGTTAAACGGTTCCAACTTTTATACAAGCCCGTAGTTCATGCATAGTTCACGGTAATTATCTTGACACACGTGCACATATATACATATAATATTTATGATTTATACATACATACCTACGCTTAACTCCGTTACTGGAACAATGAATATAACAAGGCCATTGCGGGCGCACAAAAATCAATACTTGCAGTCGTAATATTATTATACGTATTATTATTATTATTATTATTATTATAAGGGACTGACTACGTATGTGGTATACAATACTATACTCATAATATAGTGCGGCGGTGGTTACTATATTCTAACGAGAAGAAAAAGGTTAATAAATAATAATGATACAAATATAACGATCTGCCATTTTCATAGATGTAAGATTTAATAATATATTCGGGTGTAAAATAGCTTTTGGACGAAATCAAGAGAATGCAAACAACACTGTGTGTGTGCGTGTGTGTATAAAGTTAACACGCGACATATATAATACATTGTAGGTGCGAAAACTTATGTAACACGATCCACGAGTTTGCGTGACGCTTGGAGTGACGTGCGTCTAAAGCGAATTTATTCTCCACACCTCGATGGACTCAACTAATTTACTTTTAATCGGTTAGGTTAGGTGTTAGGGCGACGGTCGTATTTTCACGCGGCGATTTGTGAAATTAAATACGATGTACATTGAACGTAACCAGGGAATACCGGAAAGATTATCCCAGGATGATAGGGATGTTTTACATTTGTATAATAAATAATTACGAATAAAAAAAGTTGAGAAAAATGCAAAAGAGATGGAAATACAAAAAAATTACTGTATTATGCAATATACTCCGAGTCACAAGTGTGACTGCTATGAAATCACTTACTTGGATCCAGTTGGTTTGTCATCCCTCCACCGACAGACGCGTGGCGGCTGTGCCGTCTGTCCGATGCCCATAAATCAGGAACTGAAAATAAAACACACAAGATATTACTTAATGGTCCAGACAATGCTATAAGGACGGAGAAAAACAGGAACAAGTTAACGTGCTAGAGACGAATCACTGTTGGAGGAGTGAACTAGTGGGATATGATTATATTATAGTGTGCTTAAGTTTATTTAATGCATGACGTGAATAGTAATTACAGTCGAACATAATTTAATGAACTTGATGGTTCTTTGAAAACAAATTGTTGAGTGCACATTTCGTTAGAAATACCAGCTAAATACAACTTTTTTTCACTTAAAAAACTTGTTTTCACATAATTAAATTGATGTCAATAATATAATATATTATAATACTTCTAATTATAATATAACAAAATGATACATATAAGAGAAATAATTGTATACTTCAGTGATAAATTATATTAATAATAGTATTTTCATAGGTAAACATATCGAGGCGCGTATACGTATAATACACATGCATATATATATATATATATATATATATTTGTATCTAGTTATTATTTTTTTTTGTCAAAAAAACATGTAAAAGTTTGCAATTCGGAGGTTTAGAAATGTCATTCAACACATTTTCGGTAATAATATACTAAAATTTATGACGTAGTGTCGAAGCAGCTATAGTTGTTTCCGAAACGTAATTTTTTCACACGTTTTTAGAAAGCTCCGAGATAAAAAAATTATTATGAAACAATATTACAAAATGAATACGCTCATTTGAAACTTTTTTTTTAATGATAATTTCATGGTTTTCTAGAAAAATTTTTAATAGTGCTAAAATGGCTAAAAAATTTTCGTTGAATGGAGGTCCAACTCTAATTCGAAATGTCAAGAAATAATAGAATGCAAATTGGACTTGTTTAGCAAGAAAAGCTCTGTTCACCACCAGCAATATAAAATATATTTAATATACATATATTATGTATGTACTATGTATATATAATGAATAATATTATTAATTAATTAAATATTTATTTATTATTAATTATTATTGATAAAATACAATTTTCTGGAAAATAGTCCGAAAACTCTAAGTACATATATTATTGATAGCGCTCGTTGATGGTTAAAGATGAAAACAATCGGTGGTCTAAAAGATGTGTACTTACATATTACTTTATTATTTATAAGTGTGTTGTTTTACCAATACATATTCAGATCAACTTCAACATTATACAATAAGCATAATATACTATATGCGATTTGTGCATTAATATCTCGTACAAACTCAGGTCGGATTTGGATAAAATATCGATCGTATCGTCATGATTATAAATGTATAACTATTAAAGATATCAAATATCATCTAATTAAAATATTCGCCCTGTTTTTCATACGTTTTTTGTAGACAATAATATTTCCATTAATAATTTCCCAATAACAATAATAACAATGATTATTATAATATCAACATGAATTCTTATGTTTATTAATTTAGTTTTCGATAGTTTTGTTAGAAACTTACAACGTTCAATTCGAATACGACTGTCAGACAACACCTGCCCTAGCTATATCCTGTTACCGCTACACTACAAATACGATACACCTACCAAAACTTTCTGGTCACACCGTGGCGCTTTCGTGACATGCACGCACGTTGTCCGTTATTGTACGTTATCGTATACGGTTTCGTTACGCGATCGAGACGTATTCAGAAAACGTCCACCATCGGAAACGAATTAATTAATTTGCGATTCACCATCACCAATGAGTCGATAAACAAGTCGCATTGCATGACTTCTAGTGGCACACACACCATCGCTATTTGAAACGTTCGCGAATTCAACAATGTCTGTAACGGCTCCAGAGACGCAAATTGCGTTTAAACACACTATAGTTTATTCAGATGGATTCGAATCGCACCCTGCAGAGCTATTAACTTTTCGGCAACATTTCTCTCG
Organism: Chaitophorus viminalis; assembly: GCA_025469195.1. Taxonomy (NCBI): domain Eukaryota; kingdom Metazoa; phylum Arthropoda; class Insecta; order Hemiptera; family Aphididae; genus Chaitophorus; species Chaitophorus viminalis. Next base: position 39,802 of record JAIPRK010000710.1, read on the forward strand.
GCTTTATAATGAACAATTATTGTTATTTCAAATTTCCAATCGTTTATACATAATACCACTACATGCGTACGGTGTACACACATACCATACTGCATATCTCATGAGAAAAGTGTCAAATGTGTATACACAGAGCACCGACGACGTTCAATAAGTATCGGATTATATGATATATCTTCAAGGAGAAAATACAATTCGTATAAACAATGTCACCAATACCAAAACAAATAAATCACCATCTTCCCCAATATTGTGCAACCCGAGCAAAATCATTTTATATTCAATTCAGAAGTCATATAATTGTTTATCGTTTTTTCGTCAATCGACAAATTGTCTGCAGCAAACATTCTGTAATATACGTAACGCTTATAGTATATTTAAAAAAAAAAAAAAACGGTTGAGAATATTTAAATCAATTAATGTGCACAATATTCGACATTTTACTTTTAAACTGAAAGAACCGAAATATTATTTGATGGATCCATAATAATATATCATGTAACATTTAAAATTTACAATTCGACTTCTTTATTGATGTATAATTTTAAATAAAACAGACAATACAGTTTTATTCAGTTATAAGAGCCGTTTGTTGTTCACAGTCTATTTTTTATACAGAATAACAATAAAGTGAAATAAAATAAATAGCTTATGTATCACTAAGTTAGTGGCTATTATTTTGTTATTTTTCATATGCACATTTTGCAGCATATCTACTGTAACGTGTAATCTAAGTTCCAAATAATTAATAAATTAATAATGAACGTACATATTATAACATAGAATTATTATTGGATAATTGGACAGGAAAAAGCAAGAATACAAGACCAGTAACTATATACCGAATCCATGACTTTAATCATTTTTTAAAAAAATTACCAATAAGAATATTTTAAGTTGATTGAAGAAAAAAAACCTTATTAAAACACGACGATCATGTGTACCTTAGGCAAAGTGTATTTGGTTTAAAAGAAAATATAACTTCAATCATTTTTATAAAAATTAATAATGATTTTCACAACCTTTAAGTAAAGTAAACCTACATAAAATAGTTCAAAACATATTTTATTTGTTCTAATATTATAATTTGGATATTTTTTATACATGATCATCGCAATAAATATTTCAATATTCTTCAGTTTTGGTTATTATTTTCCGTTAATATTATTTAATTAACGGTTACATCGTTCACAGTTTTATTTTATATTAAAATTAATTTTAAAACCTCACGAATGAATAATTATACCACTTTTATTTTAAAATACCAATCCTTAAATTTCCACCACTTTTTGAAAAAAATGTTCATATATTTTGGCTAATATGAACTATTTGTGTTAAAATAAATGGTTTTTTTTTTTCCGAGACAGTGACTTTGATATTAATTATTGATCTTATTTAATAGTAATGATTACATATAATATCATTCCTTAATATTGTTATTAAAATTTTTCCCTTAACCATATTAGAAGGTTCAAAGTACATTTAATAGACAGTTATAAAAAAATGATAACGATTAATATGATACATATTATCATTATTATTTATAATATTATGATATAATAAATGAATATATTGCTATGATGTTAATAATATAATTGTTTTAGTTATACATTTGTATTATACAAACAATTGAATTTCATATATTATAGTGAATTACACACCAACGGCTATTCAATAAGTCATTTTTAAAAAAGTTCCACACAGTACATAAATAATAATTTCACTCCGGAGTATTGCGAAAAACTACGAACAAATCGCGAGATGCCGGTGAACTTTGCGTCACGTCCATTTATAACAAAATCGATTTCCGCTTTTATTAATAGCGCCGGAACCATCGAATCCAATAAAATGAATAAATATAACATTATGAATAATCTTTCGGTCATATTATCTCCACCTTAATAAAAAATTTCATTTCATTCATGGCGTGGAAAAATATTTTACGACGTTTATTGCCCATTGAATAATAGTTGACGTATCTGAATTTGGCAACGACGATTTTATCTCATCACAAATTACGCAAAGAAACTGTTACTGATGGCAATTACGGAATTCATATGATTTAGTAGTTCCGACGTTTATTCCATTACGTCACGTTTCGATTATCACTTTGCGCTATTGTGCAATACGTCAAATTATTGAATTAAAATGCTTCATCAAGTTTTTTTCATCGATCAAACAATAATTTTATCATCGTAAAGATAAAACTTATAAGACTTATTAAAGGCAAATTTCAAAAGAAATGAAAACCAAAGTTACCTGTCACACGAACATGGTACGAATTTCACCGCGGTGTATTCCATGTAGTGCGTACAGTCATATTATGTTCCATTATGATTTAAGAATAAATTTAAAAACATTGTTACTCGTGTAAACTGTGACAACAATAAGACACAACAATAAACGATGATTATACGTGCACTACATTTTTATTCTCATCGAAATTTAATCATACAAAACATTAAAGGGTATGGAATGAGAGCAGTAATACGTAAACGTGCACACTTTCTCGAGAGAATTTTCACATAGAATTAATGTGACTTTTAAAATTGGAGCTTATCAATTATTATTAAAATACTAACAAGATGAATCGCTAAAATGGTGTAAAAATTATATTTTATTTTAAGTAGTATTTTTAATACATTGATTCAAACCAAATGTCCGTGGTATAAAGTAATTTTAAATAGAATACTTATTGATTAACTACCACTGAAAGTAACGTTAGTAAATAAATATAAATGTATATATTTATATTATATATGTTTATGTACGTGTACAAAATATTTGGGTAGTCAAAATATTTTTGTTATTTTTCAAAAAAAAAAAAAAAACATTTTAATTGATGTTCTATACGGTTTCTATTTTCAAAGTATAAGACATAATTTTCACAGAAATAAAACATAATTACTATTCATGATAAACTGAGAAAAATAAATATATTAATATATATTTATAAATTTAATGTGATATTGATGCTGTTAGAAAATGTGCAATCTTAAGGTGAATGTTTCATTTACTTTTGTTTTGTAAATTGGTAAGAATAAATGTGTAAAATATGCTGCCATAATAAAGGAAAAACTAATACAGAAATTGGTATTTATTTACGAAGGCTAAATGGAATTTAATCATAATAAATAAACTTAAATATGTTGGGTAATAGTTCTGTTGTAAAGCACATATTTCTTGTACAGTGATTTTATGTCAAGATGATGACACTTACATATATATATATATATATATGATGGACATAAATTGTTTATTCAAATATAGCATTTCAAATAAAAATAACAAAACTTAATGGTTCTAATGTTCATATACATATTACATTATCTAAATTCTAAAGTATTTTGTACTTATTTGAATTTTTTTAAGAAAAAAATAAAATGTAATTAGATAATTTAATTATGATTTTATGAATTTTTTAATTTTAAATAAAATAAGCATTTTAAAAGTAGAGAGTTGCAGTAAACGTTGCAGTTTGCATAAAAAAATTGTATAGGTAGACATTAAGGTTATTTAAGTTCTTTGAAACTCGTTATAAATAATTTTCATTGAATTATATGATAATACGTAGTTGGTTATAACCAAGTTATAATGTATTTTTTATAATTATTTTTTTTTATTATTTGAATAAAAAATGTACACTATATTAAAATTTGATTATAAAACATTAATTTTAAAAATGTTTCGATATTTTCAGACTATTTTATCACCCAATAACAATAAATTATTTGGTGTATTATTAGGTGTTTGTTTATATTTGATAGTATAGATACCATCAAATAAATGGTAAACTTTCTTCAAACTACGAAGTTCAAATAATTCATACTATTGTCACCCAAATAATTGATCAATATATTTCGTTGAAGATTATATTCCGAAAACATATTAATTATTCGAAAACCATCAAACAATTGTTTACACGAATTTCAGCTAAAACATTGGTACTGCGATGAAACTTTAATTTACTCCAGACAAATATTATTCTCTCTACCAAGTACCAAGTTTGCTTTATTTTCAGTTATGCAGGTACAGAAAACCTTGATTATTTACCAAATTAATTTTCCTTTTTTTTTTTTATCTAATTTAGAAATTAATGTTCACGATTATCTATATATAAACGATTAAGTTATTTATGTAAGTTACATATTTCATAAAATATATTTTTATTTATTTGCGTAGGATTATGTTTTACAAATTAAATTATGGCATTTCATTCGACTGTCATAGTATGGAAGTTCTAAACCCGATATTAACCAGATATTAACCCGAGTCCTATGAATTATACAGCCGTCTTATACAAATTCACGTTCGAATACATTTGAAAATGAATCATTTATTTAGTCCTAATACTACTCGGGATCGTTTGTCATCTGGTATTCATATTGCTTTAGTCGATTTCAATTTTCAACGATTATTTCACGAAACCTGACGATATTATGCCTGAAATATTTTTCTCGCAGAAACTTCTTAAGCCGCATATAAACCTACCGTATAGTAGCATAGCATAACGTGCTGCATGATGACTAAGTAATCACATGTGTACAGTCCCGCGTGTATTTTACATTCGTTTGGTTTCTCGCGTTCGATACGACCATTGGGGTCGGTAAATATTCATGAGGTGCGCACGGCATCAGTACCGCTTTAAAGAACCCCCGATGCTTGGGTATCACTTGCATTATCAGGTGGTTCACTTACCCCACTGGGATCATCATTGCCGATCCCGTCACTCATTATAATAAAATTCAGCTATCGCGTTTTCTCTACACTCCCGTTTGTCAATTTGTTTGCCGTAAACGAGGTACAGCCACGGCATGCGCACTTCGTTACTGCCTCGAGAACGCATATTCAGCTATTCCGGAATGGAAACATAATGAACCAAAAAGAAAATAATATAAGGGAAATAATATCCGAAGAGTGTCAAAGTTAATCGCACCACAGTCGATGATTGTGCGTGCGCGCACGTTTTGTTTTTATGGAAAAATCAACCCATTAATAAATCATCGGATGGCGGTTTATAGCATATACCTACGTACATAACATGTACCTAGGCACCTATACTTGTTGACAAAACGATCGAGTGCAATATTATCTTGTGCGTGCATGCTATTTTTCGAATAAGTACGAATTTCTAATCTATTTTGTTCGGATGCTCCGACAAACATTTGCTTACTATTGCATGCAATATAATATTTATGTACACCTTAAAAGTTGTATGTATAACATGAACAGTATGAACACATCGTTGTTTCTACGTATGTATTACTTTGTTAGTATAAACTAATAACTCATAGTATGTATACACCACACACCTACGCGAATTAAATATATATATCCAAACGGTTTAAGCGCGAAAAAATGTAATTTTCGATTTCCTTGAAAACTTTAAATGTACTTAATACATTGCAAAAATAAAACGGTTTTATAATGAATGCCCAGTAAATGATTTGATTTTTTATTAAATATTATTTGGGTGCTAGAATAGTACAGAAAACAATTTGTTACACCAGTAATTGTTATTTGAACGTATAAAGTGAGCTATAGCTAATAGTTTGAAGAAAAGTTGATTGTTTAATAACAATCAAATATATTTACGAGTAAAATAATTGTACAGTTTATATAATTTTGTCATTATAATAACATATAAAGTCGAAAATATTTCAATAAACATAATTTAAGAAACGTAAACATTTGAAAGTTTGATTATAAAATATTTACCATCTTTTTTTTAACACGAACAATGTCGACAAGTTATTTTGCACAGCCAATCACAGGTATCTTTGCAAATGCATTGAATAATCGAACAAATATAATAGGCATAGAAAATATTGCGTAGTTGTATCAATGAATTAAATATTATACAATATAAATGTATTTATTATTACATATTATAAAAACAATAAGCAACCATGCGTCTATATAATGATTACTACAATACCTTACGTTAAAAGCGATAAAATAAAAATAAAAAAATGAAATGAAATAATATAAAAAAATACATTTTATCGGAAAACATTTCAATAACGTAAAATGCAATTTACGGAATTTCTTTTCAAAATATTTATTATTGGAATATTTAAAATAATTGAATAATGCTTTTATTTTTTATTAATATTTTTTTTTTCTATAAAATGTAACTGGTAATTATCAAAACCAATTACAATTTGTTTACTTATTATTATTTTATAATACAGTGTTATCAGGACATTTATTGTAATACATTTGACGGTGGAAGCTACTCATTTTTATTCTCCTCATGACACTTTTCAATTTACATAACCTAACCAATAATAGGTATGTACTAAGTATTTTTGAGTATGACTGTTGATGTAGTCGAAAATTATTTCACTGTCACTTCATGGTTATCGTCTACTGATTATATTGACACTGAATTATAATATTAAACTATTTTTCTTTCTAATTTCTGAAGAAAATTTCAGTGATTGGAATATGATTCACAAAAGGCATATGAATATGTGTTGTTATCAGAAGATTGTAATGCGTACCACCGTACTGGTTATGCACTATTGTGGGCACTAAATAATATACTAGAAATGTAGATACTAGGTAAACTTCTATAATAAATTAATTATTAACAGAATTATCAAATTATACAATATATTCTGTGGTATTTGTGGTTTTAATCGACTCACGACTTTTAAGGACTCAGGTGCTTTTTTAAATCGTATACAAATTTTCATTTTTGAAGGAATGTTCAGTAGTCTTGTTCCTAAGTCAAAAAGAATAATCCAGTAGTTTATTTTCTCATTAGTTACGAATTGCGGCAAAATAATCTTTATCTAGTGTATATAAGTAGTTAAATTAAAGATTTTCAAAAGAATAATGAGCAGGATGCAAGAATATGGTGTATTCCTTGGTTGCTCTTCACCTCTGACATTTTAATCATAGATAAATATTGTATTATACACTGGTATGATTTTTCTTGCAAGGTCATTAGATAGTACAAATAGTGAGTATAGTTATAAAACTAGTGTAAATTTAAAAACAGAGATAAATTATTGCATTTGATCAACTAATCACATATGAAACTAAATTTTAAAGGGCTACAAATAACTGTTGGTTATTTTTTCAGCATATTAAAGCAAAAATTAATTTTATGTACTGACAAATATTAAACATAAGAATAATTAGTAATTATTAAATTGTAAAATTGGATGTGTAACTTTGACCAAAATCATATTATTGAAACTTAATTGGAAAACAAAAAATAACAATCTTGTCGAAAATTAGTATCTTGTAAACGTTGTCTTTATCAAGTAGATTTAATGTTTTTTTCCTGTTTTTCTTATTTAGAAAAAACTAGCTATATTATCTTTTTTCTTTATTCCATTCCCTTTTTGTGAATTTAAAAAGTCCATAACACAATAAATTAAAATTAAAATAAAAAATGTTGATTTTTATTTTGTTTTAATAGGTATAATGGTATGGACTTTAATAAAACTTTTTTGAAATTATAATTTATAATTATTTTTTTTTATTTTAATGATCAAAATAACTATAACTTATAAGTGTTTCTTAATAAATATTATACTAAAACTGAAAAAACTTGAATTTTATACATTATTTTTTTTTTTTGTTCGAGATACGTGTTATTGTCATAATTTCATTTCGAGATACAAAGATTTTTTACTTAATTAGTATGATGGAATGATTGAATGATAAAATTGAACTATGTTAATAATTATCCATGATATAAATTATATTATTATTTAAAAATAAAATGAAAATAAATTATAATATAGTCAAATAATAACTGTCATTCGTATTATGGAAAGTATAAATAGAAATTAACCCGAGAAGAGTTGTGTTTCGACGCAGCGAATTTACATGTAAAGAGTTGCTATTAATTGGAATGATTTGGTACATTCATTGAGCGCTACATTTCTATATTCATCTTAGCATTGAATAAATATAAAATTAAGCCGAGACTAGGATTTTTAAATTTGTATGTCGTAATTAGAGGTGCATCTAGTAATAAATGTAACATTTTTTTTTTCGTTTAAATCGAAGAACCCAATTTAATCTTTTGTTTATTTTGTCTAAAATTACGTCGAACAAGTTGAATTACTTTGTGTGAGTTATAAGAATATCTTGAATGCTAAGAGTAGCCGTAAAATTTTACTGATCATATTAAAAAAAAAAAAAATACGAATTTTTCATTATTCAACCAGTTGTAAATTAGGTCTTATTGAATGGTTTGAACGATTCAACAGTAATAATTGTTGGTGTTTTGAATTGATGCATAATTATCGTGATATAATATATTATAATTTAAAATTTTGAAACGCATACTTACTGTGTTGTTTCAATTGATTATCGATAACGTTTCTGGTAAATTTTCAATTAATTTAATACCTGTATGTTGCAATACTGGTTAATTATTATAAGTGTACAATTTTGATAGTAATGAGATAATGTAGAAACTACCGCCGGCTAGTAAACTTGGAGTTTGGAGCGATAAGGTAATTAACCAATGGGAAGACTGAATAGTAATTAAAATCCTTCACCCCTATTCCCTTGACAGTTATCTTCTCAAACGTGTTTATACTATCAAAGAACTAGATTTTAATTTTCCGCACTCTATCGGTTTTCATATAAATTATAATATTTGTGGCGCCTTCAAAATCCTAGGCTTGATCAAACGTTTTCTATATATAATTTCTATGTACTTCCGTTTCATGCGTGCTCTACTTAAATTTTGAACGGTCAACTTAAGAGCACGGAGGTTCGTCTAATATCCTTACCTAGAATGCGATCAATTGCGCACCGAATGAGCTCAATATCTATTCCCTAAAATTGACCATGCCCTTCATGAAATATTCCATGCCGAATACCCATACACCATTTTAAATCTCTTTTGTAGTATCCTACCGATCACCATTCATCTCATTCATCTCAAATAACATATTGGAATTCTTTGAAATATTTACTAATATTTCGTTTCGTGTTCCATCCCATTTCGCTAGAATTAATTTCCAATTTTGTTTCTGTTCCATCTAACTCATCTTACGCACAGTATCTTATTGCATTGAGTACTTCGTCATCTCAATCATCAACCAATCTTAATCACGTATAATTAAAATTAATTTTGCTTGATTATATATTTATTTATTTTATTTATTATGTATTTATTGGGTTCTGACTATGAGTACGAAATATTTCATATTTCATTTCAAATTCACACTTTTTGAAATATTTCAATAGAATATTTTTTTTTTATACTGTTTTTTTTTTTTTTTTTAGGTATGTTAGAATATTTCATAAAGCCATTGCTACTATATTCCTATATATTGTGTTGTTTTATAACTATCCACTTTAAAGTACATAAAATTATGTACGCGTTATCTACTTAACTAAAATAAACATTATTTTGTTTTAAAATATGTTTTGCTTTCTTCTAACATTATCGATATTATTTATATATATATATATATATTTAAATATTTACATGAATAATTTATTGATATTCTTCATTAGTTATTTATGTTCTATTCATGAATTTTATCGAAAATTCATATTCTTGTATCTAATAAATAACTGATCATAATGCCATAATACTTATTGATACTAGACGTATTTAAGATAAAAATTTAATGAAATTATTTTCATTAAGTGAAATAAACAAAAATTTATCACGTAATGAAACTGAAATAAACATCACAAAGACTAAAACATCCAACACACCATTCAAGACTTACTTAATTTCCAAAATATTCGTTTCACTCTATCAATACTAGACAACCCAGAATAAGTCCTATTACAACACCACAAAAGCCCTACATTTTCTTACTCAAATTAATTTTTGTAAATAACTTTTTATAACCCTAATGGCTAATATTAATATTGTAATTATAAATTTAAATGTAAATATCTACACCTTTTTATACTTATTTTTCAATATAATGTAATTTGTATACAAATATTATAACCTAACCATCTTTCTTTTTAATACAAAAAAAAAATCGGAAATAGTTCAATATTATATTGAGAATCATTATCAAACACAAAAACAATAATTGTTTAAAAATACTGCGTGATAAAAATTATTTTTATTTAGTAAAAAAAAATCCCAAACCGTTTTCACGGCAAAATCTTTTGATCAAAAAGCATTTATCGATATCTTACATAAATAGATTAAAAATTATAAAGATTACAATTTTATATACATTATGCTTATGAATTTTTAAATTACTATTACTTTTTAAGTTAATGATTTATCTAATTTAGGTAATGCAAAAACCATTATTGTATTATTTATTATTGAAAAATCTTCACACAGTAAAAAATCTATTTAAGTCATCAATATTAGAAAAAAAATCGTTGGTATTACATTGGTATATGTTTTAATTAGTTCAATTAAGTACCAATCGAGTTATTTCAAAGAAAAAAAGAAAAATATCAGAACACATTAAATTATTTACCTTATTTTATGAATACCATTTTGAAAACTTATGAATTCATTTGAATCTATATAATATAATAATTTATAAAATAAAGTTGGAATATACATTATAATATTATAATTATAGCTTAATAATCGATTAAGCTTTCAGCTGTTAAATTAAAAAACAAAATCACTATATCGTCGAATTGGACAGTTATTTAAGGCGAAAATGTAATTTTAACCCCTGAAGTTTGTTTGTTCGTTATGGTGCCAACACAATGAGTAAACATTTTAAACGTTGTATACAACTCCTTAGTTTTATAGTTCTTGATATAAGAACTATATTATGACATTATGTTTTATCATTTATTCATATTTTATTGTTATCATTATTATCATCATTATTTTTATTATTATTATTATTTTAATGTGAAAAGGTACCATTTCATGATGGTAAATTCAAATGTTCATAATATTACGTGTGTAGAAATGCACCACATTGGTTATTACGGCTATTACCGGTTCCATGGATAACTACTACTATTGGAATGGTTTGCTCTTATGAAATATTCATGAAGTTCTAGATGGAAACCCATAGAAACCGCTACACGATACACCTGAACAAAATGTTATCGAAATGGGATTTTTTCCTTTTTGCTTTAATTACCAGTAACAGCGTTTCAAAGTATAGATTTTTGTTGAACAGTATAATAATTATACGAAGTTCGAAGCGTGGAATACATAATGATATCAATCATATATCACTGTAATTAATCTATTAGGTATTGTGCAATACATTATAGTAAGCATCATAATGCTCAAAAAACATATTTCAATAACTGTATTTGTATGTTATATTAATTCGATGATACAAATCAGTTAACATAATTAAAAAAAAAAAAAAAACTCTATGCTTTAATATCCTAACGAAATCGTATAATATAATGTGTGTCATACGCGTTATGTATGAATATTTTATTTTCAACACGACGTCTATAAAACCTTGTGATGACGTGTGTTATTATATAATATACAATACAACAATACATAATGATTTGGAGTAATTTGAAAAATGAAATGAAAAACATACACAATGACGATTCAAATAATATTATACGCGTACCGGTCCCTTCATCCCCACAGCTATATTATAACTCCCTATTCAGAAAACAGATTTTTTTTTTCCCCATTTTATTTACATAAAATATAAAACACATCAATTAATTATTGTTTCGACACGTATGCACGAGGAGTATGCACGCTTTACACGTTTTTAATCTCACGAGTTAATCGAATGAACCGTCTTGGAGGTTCTTAATTGAACTACACATACCTGTGGTTAAACCTTTACCGCCGTGCGAAATAATTATTTAAATCTATTAATAGTAAAATGCATCTACGCGCGAAAACATAGGTGCATAGAAATGCATTCATCTGTGTACAATGTCCTATTATATGCGTTACGCGTTGTTCCCATCGAGATTAACAACAATAATATTATAATATATACGTACGCAGAGGTTCTAGAAATCGGCGGCGGTACAACTGAAAACATTACCGGAAAAGGAATAGTTGTCCTCGGGTGGTGTATACAATACGAGTGCTGTTCGCATAAAAGAGCCAAATCCATTATGTAAATGTTTTATCACAATGATATTCAAGATATCCGCAGCCTTCAGTACCTATACGCTCAACTAAGCCACAGAACGGATCATAATGGTATTGTATATATATATATATATATATATATATATATGAGTATATTGTATTAACCGAAATTCTCATTACTATAACTGCGGTGATACGAACTGAAGACTGAAGTGTATCCGAAAAATGAATGTCCTCCGCGGAGTGCCGACCACCCTTACACGTAATGTAACACAATATGCGGAAGGCTCCAGTATAGTTCGTCTAACGATCGATGCTAAATTACACAAGCATTTATTCGATAATTATTTATTTTAATTATGTCGTCATATCCATGGTGGTGTTCGAATTTCACTGAGGTAATACATCAGTTTGTTCGAAATCCAACTGATTGTGTATAAAAATAAGCAAACAATGTAGATACCTACGTATAGTAACATTCTCATTGTGGATAAAAACACTTGGTGCGATATTCGTGTAGATTCAGTGGCCATACAGATTAAAAACATCTTTGTAATAAATACTCTTCAAAATAATGAATAGATTTCACGGTGACATAATATTATAGATAGTAAATGATACTCCATCTCAGCTATTCAATTATTATGATCGTGATAATAATAGGTCTAGTAGGTACATATTATATATCCAGTCGTTATGTTATAAATATAGTTGATTTTTTTTTTTTTTTTATTATTTATTATAATTTAAATGTGTCAGCATAATTACATGATATTACACGTTTGTTAAATTTACAAGTTAAATTACAGTTTTATTTATTTGGTTGGTTAATTATTCTCATCTTCGTTTTCACTTGAGTCTGAATCCGAAAGAAGGAGATCTTGCGGTAGAAGTGGTTTTATTCGTCGATTTTTTGTTTTGTTTCGCAGATTACAGAATCGTGCGCCTTTAGATGAGTTGAGATTTGCGTGGAAGTTTTTAAACTGGATTGTTATCCAGTCTCGGAGAAAAGGGATTCCAATATCATTGTGAATTTGTCTCTTCCTCATAAACCATGGGGCTTTTAGAAAAATTCTTAAATATAGTTGATAAAATCCCGGAGAAAAGGTTGAATTGATAAATAATAACACTCCCTGAGTTAACTCAATATAATTTCAAACTTTTGACATTAATAATTTCTTCAGGAGTACCGTACAATGATGATTTCATTCGTGTATCGTGTCATCACACTATGACTTTTGTGACCTATATTCACAGTTTGACTTGTTTTAGCTTTAAGTATTTCATAACATTGTATTACCATAGAGTTTACTATATTAAAGGAATACAACTCTTATCATTATATATCATTTAAAGTTAGGATCAGGTAAAATACTTAACACAAAATAGACCCACAAACATGGCAAATCAGTTAAAAGAAAAACAATTGATCATACAATTATAAGTAACCAATTTTTTTTTTTTTTTTTACTGATTTTAAAAGATATCGGCTGCAAAGGCCATGAGTTACATTTTTTTTTTTTTTAATTTGACATACCTATATATACATTTAGGTAAATACAGATATAATTAAGGCTAATACAATGTTTATGTTTGTTCCATATGGAGGTGTCATATTACGATACAATTTTCCCTAGATTTGTTTGAGCCGGTTAGTTTTTCTCAAGAAATTGACCATGTTGTTGATATTTTCTGTGTTAGGGCCTAAAGCTTCGTCTATGTTGAATATTTTATGTTTTAGAGCGTTTCCTACGTACTTAAAGCAATTTGTATTATATTAATATTAGTTTTATTTGTTGATTAATAAATGAAAAATATGTTCAATTAGCAGTGCACTTAGATTTATCATAATTTAAAAACAGCTTGTATTATATATTTTTTACTTTTCTATTACATTAAATACATGTTTTCTTGAGTTGACTTATATTATAATACTTATTTCAAACTATGAAATATAAATACAAAAATCTAAACTAATTTTGTATTTGCAAAGTAAAAATCGTTTTGATCTACTGAAAAAACGTCTTGATCTACATACGGATCACATGAAATTAGAAAACAAACTATCCAAAAAATTAAATAGGAATTTTGTAAATATAATCAGTCTTAATAGGCTATTAAAATAATTAATATTGTATTTGCTAACTCAATTATGGAATTAAAAGTGAAATAACGATGATTGAGAATAAAAATAGAGATAAATGGTTCAAAATACAGAGATCAGTTATATTAATTAAAAACCATTCCAATATGAAAAAAAAAAAAACATTATACATAGTAAGAACGTTTTAAGAGAAATTTAATAAAGTAAAATTATTTTCCGCACTGTAGCAGTGTCGGTACAATGAAAATATTGCAAAAAAAAAAAAAAAACAATGAGCTCGCAACTTAACATAACTTCTTATTGACTTGGTATCGATATAGGAATACGAAAAAATATATATACAGGCATGAGTGCAATATGCGAGGGTGAATAATCTTGTGATAATATTTTATGGCATTCTTAACGTCTACCTGCTAACCATTATTATGTAACATACATTTTTACGAAAATAATCGAAACGTTAATGATGCGTACAATTCATAAGAGAAGGGTCTGACAAGTGTATTGAGATCGATAGACGTCGTTAAATACATCGCATGGCATCCCTGTATAAATGCACACTACGTTCCGCGTGTTTATTAAATGTTCAATTAAATTTTTTCTCGATGAACGTAAAGTCTAATGATCTCTATGATAAAAAACCATGAATAATTAATCGTGAAGTGTAATATAAATTATTATATTAATCGGTGTACTGAAGCTATTTTAATTTATTCTGGTAGGTATGGTGTTATCATAAATGTGTTGGATAAAGCTTAAATTCAACATTCCTAAAAATGTTGTAAACATAACATTTACTGGTTGTGATGAATTGAAAATCGAATTCGACAAGACAAAAACCGACTGGAAATGTTTCATAAATTATTAAAAATCAAGTAATTTTAAAATGTTCTCATTTCATTTAAAATTATCTTGTTCTGGTTATAATTCATTTCCATACATTTTATTTATTAAAAACAAAAATGTTTCAAAGGTATTAGTTTCATAAACTCGCGTGATTTGTATTTATATTTATGTAAATATTCTCATATATTTTTTTAGGCATAACAATAGTCTTATATTATCTATAAAATTAATAATAATAATAATATATAACATAATATTGTACATTACTCTATAAGTAAATAAATGATCAAATCAGTCGAGATAATTGATCTAACGAATGTCGGGCATAAAACGAGAATAATTTTTTGATTTATTTCAGATCCTTATAATAGTTTTAAGACAATGCATGTTATTTATTCACTAACCAGATCTGCAAATCTAACGATCTTTGGTGCAGCGCAGCAATAGCGCAAGTGCCTTAATCTAAGATCAACAACATTAAAACGGATGGATTAAGACGTTAACAGTTTAGAAGAGCGCAAGATAAAACACGTCTTACATAGGCCGGAAGGAAACACCAGGACGCGCCGAGGGATGGGTGTTAAAACGAAAACAAAACAAAAAATAAATAAATAAATAAAAGGAATAAAACCGCTCTACTATTGTTGCAGACATAAAACGGTATAAACATTAGTGGCACAAAACTTCACCCTCTTTGCAATTGCATATATCGTCGCAGTACTCTACCACCATGGCAATTTGTTCATTGCACATTTCTCACACCTTGTCGAATCATGCGTTTTACTATTATACTACCCACCCTATACTAGGATCCAAATAACATCTTCTGTTACTGAACCATAAATAATTATAACCCTTGACATTTTTTCAGTAGGAACTATAATTTTTCCTTTCACACTCATAATGTGTGACACAAATGATTTTCATTATTGCATATACCGTATGCCACATAAAAACTAAGTCGTCTGTTAAATATAGATATTTTTTTTTTTTTGTTATATTGACATTTATTTGTATGCTAAACCATAAAATTTGACTTTGTGTTAATGTACAATATTGTATATTAAAAGTTTATTTTTCCTTGACGTCTGCTATAACAATTAATATACTCATTGATCGGTATTTATTGCAAAAATGAAAATTAAACAAATATTTATGAACTGTATGTACCAGTTAAGAACAATGAAGATGAACATAAAGTGTTCACAGGACATAAAATTGTTAACTTAAATATTAACGAAGGTGTATTTCAGACTATCTTACGTACCAACGATTATCGAATGAATGTAAGAGGAAAATGGAAACGGATATTTAATATAATTGTAATTTGGTTGATTTTGTACACTATCTACATGGACGTTTTTATTTTGAACTTTACACAGTGAGTATAATATTAATTTCAGTCAAATTGCAATTTCCTTATTCTTTTCAATTTTTACTGAATCGTAGATCAAACCAAAATCATTGATACTTATCATTGTAAAACCCTACGTATAGTTATTTAGAGAATTGTTGGTTAATGATTATATAAATAACTTGTATTGTATAACATATCAGTCGGACTAATTAAGACTAATTAAGTGGATTTTGATTAAACTATAGTTGAAGCGTGTGAACCACATGACAGAAACCATTAAATGATAACGCGTCAATAATTTAAGTTGTACACAAAGTTTTAGTTCATAATCATGATAAAGATATTTGATTAACTAAAATTATTGATTACCTGTCGCCTTAGTAGTACGGTGGACTAATGTTTCAAACAATAAACTTATTACTCGAAAGAAACTTATTACAGTTGGATCCTTTTTGGAATCCTTGATAGGAAAAAGTTTTATAAATAAATATATAGGTAGTTATATATGTGTGTACAGTAATGAATATCCATCTGCAACGATGGAAAACGACATTGATTGAATTATCCCCGGAAAGATGAAAATAAAAGAAAAAAAAACTCGATCCCTTCGTGTTCAATCATTTACCGACAAGTCGTCACT
Source organism: Chaitophorus viminalis (assembly GCA_025469195.1). Classification (NCBI taxonomy): domain Eukaryota; kingdom Metazoa; phylum Arthropoda; class Insecta; order Hemiptera; family Aphididae; genus Chaitophorus; species Chaitophorus viminalis. The sequence goes on from JAIPRK010000710.1 coordinate 56,759, forward strand.
GGCATTATCCGAAATGAAATAATAATGATAATAATAAAAAATCCTGCGTATTGAATTTCTAAAGTTTTGCTTTGTGTATTTTCGATTATTAACGAGATGTTCCACAGCAGTCTGAACGACTGTCAAGTGGAATTTTCCAATTTCCCTTCACCCAAAATCCCACTAGATGACCGTTTTCAGAACTCCACCCCTGCAGACCATCCCCACTATCGTCAACCCACAGTTGGACGTTGTCCCTGGGGTGGTGCATCGGACTAAACGCTTTTGCTGACGGCTATACACATTGCAATGACCCGGCAGCTATTGTTGTGCTCGACAAATAACCGTTCCACAACATTCGGTTCCGGAGGATAATGAGGTAACTTTTGTCACGGAACCCATTCCAGGAGTAATACTGTTTTATTACAAGTAAAGTTACTCTTCTACCCGTTTTTATTCATATAAACGCCCGTACATTTGAAGAAACTTTTATTTATTTTAAGTATTGCATTCAAATTTCATGGTCCTCGTAAGCTGGAAAGTATTTTATCTCTTTTCACACACACACACACACACACCCTCGTACACACTTGCACAAATTCGCACGCACAAGTACTCACAAGCATGCACGAACGCACATCGAAAATACTTCTCTTCCAGCCATCTGATATCTGATTTCAATACTCCACTATGTATTACCACCTCGAATCCAATAATTTAGCTTTCAGGCATGTACGTTACATCGAGTATTAATAGTAAGATTGTTTTTAAATGCCTTCGGGGTTTCACATTAAAATGTCGTCAGAAGAAACTAACTTTCAAAAGTTAAACTTTTAAAGTGAATTATTCCGTTGCCCACGGATAATTGATTATAATATCATAAAATCGTATTAACATTAGAAGCAGCGTTGTGTAATAAAAAAAAATTTAATTCGGTTCTGCATAAATATCTAATAAAGAGTAAATATGTTTAGTTAATGGCAAACTTTGAAGATAAAGAACTTGTGCTTTTTTACGGTTAAGCAATTACGAATATTATGTCTAGACAAAATAAATGTTTATTTTAGTTAACGTTACTGAACAACTCGACTTGCAAAATTATTAATTAGTGTCGGATATTCCAGCACTGAAAATGTTTTTATTACTAACAAGTTAATACCTACAATAGTCAATGAAGCAGTTGAGCTGAGGAAGCGATTTGTACATTTATATAAAACGGACAACGTCGCAACTAGTGGAGTGGGATTGGTGTCTTGGGTCGTGGTACGTATGTGTACTACAACCTTAGAGACGCACTAATTTTATTTTTGTTTTTATTTGTCTTTATTATATTATGATTATATTTTATTCTATGCGATTTGTTCATATATTTGTGTTGTAGCACGTTACCCCGGAAAGAGTGGCCAATTTAAGGCTCTAACCAGAGTCTCATGCTCTTTTATTTTGGATATTTATATTTTTTATTTCGTCTCTATGTTGTTCAATTTTATTGTTCTAATATTTATTCCTATATTTCAATTTAACTTTTAGATCTATGATTTCCATGCCCTTTATTTTAGAATAATTGTCTAACTGCTTTACTTTTTTATTTAGAATTTCTTTAATTTTTTTGTAACCAGCACCCCTTAAATTAATTCTAAATTGGATCAATTAATTTTTTTTTTTTAAATTGTCTCTAATATAATTTAAGTTACTATTGTCGTGAAGTGAAATAACGCGGGATACGACATGAGAAAAACAAGAAAAAAAAAACACAAACAACGAGAGACCAATACACTTTTTACATTTTTCAAACGGAGAGTATGATAGTATAAGAACTTGCCTGTTAGCGACTCTCGCATAATGACCGAGATTCATTAAAACAACTAACGAGTCTGCAAACCTACATAAACTGCATAATACGAAAAGGGTAAGATTGAAAAAGGCATTTCACAAAGCCAATATTATCAATCCTATCGGCCAGCATTGGTCTTTAACTATTTGTACGTTTACACGACATCACCTATTTTTAAATAACTAATGATTCAAAATAATACGATTTTTACAATAAATTAAAAATATCAAAATACCTGAGACTTGTAAACAGATGTACAATGAAAATAGCGGCAATATCAAATTGGTAATAAAATCCATCACGATACACACGATGGAGGACGCATTACATTATTTAAGTAAAAACACGACAGTAACTAATCAATATACAACACTATAAATACGAGTGACAATAATGCATTTAAAAGCACAGTCGATGAAAACAATCCTAACATACACCTGACGTAATTTAAGTAAAAGTACATTACGCAGGACCAAATAGATAGGAAATTTAACTCAATTTAGTGTTTAATAATAGCTGTAGTTTATAATTTAGTTGATTAGAAGATCCCATCTCAATCAGTGAGTCGACAACATAACATATCTAGAACGTATACATTATTATAATGAAAATATCCTTTAAATTCAATCGATCCTAATACCTATTAAATGAAAGCAGTTGGTAAATAATCTAACATTAATTTAATTTTATTATTATTCAATTAATTTGTTTATACAATTTATTTATTTTTGTTAATTTGATTTTTTTTTATGTTATTATAATAATTTTATACAATTTAATTATATCATATTCATAGACGTTAGAAGTATAATCAAGTTAACTAAGATTACAGCTAAACAGTATCATTTTTCTAAAAAAAAAATCTCAATAGTAGTTAAATCAATTTTCATAATACTTGATGATAGAATTCCTAGGTATTTTACCCAAAAAAAATAAAAGCATACATTTGTGTTAGATTCAAAAATTGGTTAATATAACTTGAGTAAAACTTTTTGTGAAACTGTTAGATCTATGGACAATATTTCAAACCTTTGTAAATATTACAGTTCTAAAATGTGTAAATTATTTTAAATTTAATTTGTCAATTATTGATTAATTTTATATTTTTTTTGAAAATTAATGGCTAATAGTAAATAGGTATTCAGTGGTAAAAACATAGAAATAGAAAAATATGACTTGTACTTATTTCAATGAAAATTTAATTACCATGTATGATGACATCTATCATTGATATTTTAATAAGAATATGATATAATATTTTGGATCGAGTTTTATTCCAAGAGTTTTAGGAAAAAATTACATTCTTACCAACTGTTTTTTATTTACTAACCTAACGAACTATAATTAATATTTAAATAAAAGTCAATATTTTTGTTTTATTTAGTTTTGATGAAAATAAACTAATATAAAATAATTTTACTTCAACATGTACATTATATTATTACTGTCAATAAACATAAAATTATAACTATCAAATCATCAAATAGAAGACATCTTAAATTAAAACTTTTTAAGTATTCTTAATTATAATATTTTTATGTTTTTTTTGATGTAAATAATTACCGTTGAAAAATAATTCTTAAACGTTCCTTGTTGAACAGATTTTTTTTTAAGAATTTTGAAGTCTGATTAATTACTAACATAATTTTATAATTTTAATAAAATTTCTTGTTTATAAAATACAAGTTTTACTCATTTATCATAAAATATGTTTGACTGATACCAGTAATTATTAAAAAAAATCGCAGTCTAGCGTTTACAAAATGTACGATTTCTTTTTTTTACCTATTATCATTAAAATAGGTATCTCTTTATTTCATTATTTTAAGGTGTATTATAAACAAGTTTTTTGTGGATAAATAATATAATATGTGTTGAGTTATGTAAAACTTGTCTATTTGTTTTAAAATTCATAAATATTTAATGCTCAACCAAAAAAGAGTCATACTAACCTTCTTTGTTCATTAAAAGAATAAAAACTTTATAACAAACAACTTGAAATATATTCGATTATGATCAACGTAAATCATTTATATGTCTTAATAAATTCAGATATGACATATTAATTAATCTTAGATAAGATATATGAGTAAAACGCATATTTTTTTCCTTCATATTCTTCTTTTAATATATCATATTATATTTAAAAGAAATAAGTGACTTATAAATGTTATTATACAAATGATAATATGGTATTATGTGTTCAAAGGATATTTTAGCAATGTCGACCGACAAATTTGTATCATAAAATGTTCACTAAACCTGCAAGGATGACGGTAAGACACAGTGAACAAAACTAAATACCATTTAACCTATATTATAATTGTACCAGAACATCCGTTCATCGTGCTCTGTAATTAACAATGAGACATAAATTACGCAATCACAAGGAGCATTATGTAAAATAAAAATTCCAAACACAACAATAACATCACAAATAGAGATGCGTTTGTTATATTTGTATCATGCATCCGTAATACTCGCTGTATTATCGTTTCCACCGAACCGTGTATTAATAAAATGATGTTAGTACATACATAAATAAAATTATGCTCTTAAATAATTTAATCGTGTTTTTGAGGTAAAGCGAAATGCTATCACGGATATGGTTGTATTGATTTTATATACAGCATAATTGTGTTTTTATATATTCCGGTGTCTACCGTGTCTGTTATTATAATATTAAATTATTGCATTAATGTTTGCGTCCTAAGATAGTAGAAAGTGTTATAACTAACCAAGATGGTATTTTAATAACCGTAATAGTAGTACGATAAAAGTTTTCATTTTAGCAAGTTCTTCGTGTGGATGGGATGCGATATACGTTGTATTATTTTTCATTAAATTTACCAAACCAAGTAAATTGTATTATCATGACATTAGACAGTTTCGTCCGGATTGAACGCGTATTAACGTTCTGTCAAATCGATTTGTATAATGATGTCGAGTTCAAAAGTCATAGTAAGATCGCCGTGAAATAATAAATTTGACAGTAAAATATTTATAGTAATAATAATATTATGCAATTGAATACGGTATTGTTATTATTATTACATATTATTACAATATTACAATCCACTCGTGTTGAATACTCGGGCGCATGGACGGTGGTAGATTGCCTATACAAGACGCCGTCTTACATTACCGATGTCGAATGAAACGAATCGACGAATACAAAGACAGGATGAAATTACATCTGGTGTGCAGGGACTCGGGGATGTTTTTCACATTTTTCGAGCACAGATAAATGCTCTCGAAACGCCATTGGCCGGGATGCGAGCTACGGGATAAGGTTTTACAACAATTATAATAATATAATGCCAACAATTACTTTTATGATTATTATTGTAATTGATCATCGTGTCACCGATCCCGCGAGTTCCTGGAACGTGGTATACGTGACGTGATTCTGATGGGGGGTCATCGTCAACGGTGACCGATCCGATTTCAGCGTAGCATATTGGCGGCCGCACGTCCCCTTCGCACGCACCGACCGACCGGTAAACGCACCGGCACGTCATAATAATTAATGCCGCGACGGACGCGCAAGATAGATGTTTAAAGGACGTTTTTCGTGAGGAGCGAGTCTGCGGGCTGAAGAGGGGGCGGGAAAAAAATTGTTTGAACCATCGTATCTAATGGATCACCATTCAACAGTGAACATGATGAATGTTTATAACGTCTCCGCGTAGTCATTATGCGATCACCTCGGAGGCTGCGGCCCGTGGCAAGAGAATCGGCTCGAGATATGATGCCCGTGTGGCGGAAGATGGGGAAGAGAACCAGATTGAAGTACGTTAGGAGCAGCCGTTCTTAATTGAGTAACGTGACACGACATCGGTCAATGATGGATTGTATACGGCGCGTTTCGTTAGCCAAAACACAAACACACACGTACACGTACACACACACACACACACACACATACACACACGTGCATACGTACACACGTACACACGTATACACACACACACACACACGCGCGTACACACACACACACACACGTATACACACGTACACATACACACACATACACACACACATATGCACGCACGCACGCACGCGTACACAATACATACACCCTCCTTCCTTTATGAGGTGGTTTACCGTGTTTGCGGTTTATTTTCATTTTTAACCATTGTTGCGAATATTCTTCCAATAGCATCGAACAAACGGATCGATTATGAAACAAAAACAAAAGTAAGTAAGTAAGTACACTGTGTTACACTATACACTGATGGTAACTACAGCAGGTGATTGTATCTCAAGAATGTTATTCTATATCATAGGAGTTGTAGGAATTTTACGAGAATTTTAGCGCGGCGTTTCAAGTAGTATACGGTACATTTCGTATTATAGGTCACTATACCCCTTCTCAGTGCGAGTAAAATTAATTAAAATCAACTGTTATTTTATCCTCGAGTACGGTTAGTGAATTTCCTTCAGACGTCTGATTTCTAAATAAATACCCACGACAAATTACTTTTGATGTTGCATGATAAACCGCACTCTTGTTTCGAGTTTTGAAATACTCGCACTAAACAATATAGAAGTCATTTTTATGTATTATTATTACCACATACATGCGTGGACGTTTATAATTTATACAGGTTATAAAAATATTTAGTTAATTCGTCACGTTTAACTTCTTTTTTTTTTTTTATAGAAGATACTCGAGAAATGTTCCATATTTCATTTCTCGTAACTCTTAAATAATTTTTCGTAAATATAATTAAATAAAAGAAAAATGTTTGTAGGGAAATTAATTTATATTAAAAAATAATTAGGTATAGCTATTAGAGTTATTGTAATCTCGCGTTAATTATTGTACCACTGCTTTCGTTTTAAATGATACAAATTTAATTAATTATAATCAGCTTTGTGTGTGAAGCCATCTGTGAGGAAGCGAATAATTAATTATTGAAAAATTCATATAATTTTGGCAGCAGTGTATATATTTTTTTTTCGGCGTGGTTCAGTTATTGCCGCTGGGATATAATGAGCAATAATTATTATTCAATTATAATTCTATTCTTTTCTCAACGTCTTCATTAAAGCTGAAATGTTCGAGCGTATGAAGTATTATAAAATAAATGAGAGCGAATGAAAACGATTAACACCTTCTTCCAAGTTTATGGTCGTAGAGAGATATTAATAACAATCGAGACATCTTAAAAACGTCTAATAGGTATTAAAGAATCATTTTTGGGTTTTTTTTTTTTTTATCTGGTAATCCCATCCATGTTTCTACGGAATAATCAAGAAAGTGGTTTTGTCAAAGTCTTTCTTCCTTGCTGATATTCAGCAGTTTTGGGCTTTCGTACAGATCAATTACGCAAAGGCGTTTGGGGACGGATTCCACAACGATAATAACGGTAAAACCACAACTCTCGTTTTCTCTTGATGTTACAACAATATTTTGTGTAATAATATCTCTCGAAACAGAAAGTTTTGAAAACGAATATATCCACATGGCACAACGTCCAAATTTTGAAAAATATTTAGATTTTGAGTGACACGAAAAATGAATCGGTCTTACCAAGATATATGTCTTATTTATTTCTGCCTGTGTACATGATTTGAACCACAAAAATTGTTCTGATATTTATAAAACAGGTAATTTTCTGATAGGAAATTTCTTATTTAGTTGATACAATAAGATGATCAGTTTTTGAATTTATCAACAGTTTTTAGAATCGTTGAGATAAGACCAGTGAAAAAAATTGCAAAAACTTGTTCCAGAGCAATGGACATTGGTTTCCAATGTAAAATACCAATACACCAATATGCTACAACCGAACGTGGAGTCTCATCCGACCTAGGAGTCTCGATCTACTTTAAATTTGATTTTATGCATACTGTTAGACAATTACTGTGTGTCACACACTCGATCGATACGAATACATATTGCGATAGCGCTTATATATTTGTACGACTGTCGTTTTGTTCGGAAATTTGTGCGTTTTGCGGTCGGCCATTATGAGACGTGTTCGAATGAGAACGAATTCCACATATGAATTTTGTATCCCGCGGGTACTAGTTGCAAAATAACTGGAAAACGTACCTAACCATTAGATGGTCGTATAGTACACCGATATGTACATGCATTGTGTATGTAAGATTTTCCCGCGCGTGTACACATATGAACATGTGAGAGGAAAGCATTCAAATGCAATCCAGTCCGGTGCGCCTCATTGTTAAAAAACAGTGGTAGGACGAAAAAGTGAGTAGTTTCAGCTGTAGAAATGGCTTTCCATGAAATCGTCATTGCGTCCGAATGAACGATAACCGTCGTAATAACTTAAACGACAACAGCATAGTCACCATCATTGTATAAGTATTTTTTTCTTCTTCGCGAATTTCACGCATCATGACTGACTTTTTCCGTGCAAAATTTATAAAAAATATAATATCCACTAGAAAATTTATTATTTAAATAGTCATATCATATAGTGTTTAAGTTCAAATTAGAAATAGTGTGCAAATAGACAATTGGGCAAAACGTGAAAATAACATGTATTTCCTTATTGATTTCCGAAAAAAAAAATTATATATTTTTATTTTTAGTATTATATGTGAAATATTTATAAAAAAAAAATAACATAATTTAACTAAGAATTCTTTACCCCTCCTATTTCTCTCAACTAACAGAGTCGACCAAGAGGTTGTATAAAATAATCGGTAATAACTTATTCTGCGATATTGAAGTACAAATTGTTTATGTAATATTTCCAGGTATTGTGTATGCAAATTAATGGCCAAGGTCGATGGAAATAGATTAATATGCACATTATTCCAATACCAATTACCTCAAACGACAATGGAATTTAGCTATCGGTGTGTAATTAGCCAAACAATATGCACAACCGTACATTATATTGTATTAAAATTAATATTATGTTTTACAAAAATATTTGATAGATTTTCGTAAACACAATAACACTAAAAGTTTTAAGCAAAAAATTAGGTTCACTTTGTGTTTAAATGTGTTTTTTAGTTAATTTATGTTGACTTCATGTGTAATAACTGATCCAATAAGTTAGAACGCTATATATTCATGGAGATAGTAGATTATTCACAATTTTATCATGCCAAATGAAAATAATCATTAAGACAAATCCGAATAATACCTTATTATAAAACTATAAAAAAATTGTCAAAGGTATTATTACCTATAAGATATAAAATCCGAGTCCCTAGTCATAGTTTCAATTGCCTTCATTAATTTAAAAATAATTATAATGTATAATAATAGGGATAGGGGTCATATATTCGAAAAATAATGTGATCGGATAACAGATGTTCAAACGGCAAGTGTTTGAAGTGGTCTGTACGAAAGTATATGTACACAAAAGATCATGAAGTGTCTCAAATAAAAAAAATGTATATAAAAATAAATGTGCGTTTTTAATAATAAGTATATAATCATAATATCATCAAGTTTTTGTAGTCGTTTCTTTTTAAAAATGTACTCGTTAACAAGTTTTAGCCATATTTTAAAAGTGTTGATGGTCAAAATAGAGAGTTCATTTGAAATAAAAATATATATGTATATTAGCACACCAATATTATAATAATAATAAAAAATTAAAAAATGGATCATAATATTATACTGGACACATAGAGATGATATATATAAGTGTACAGACGATCGACAAAAATACGTTTACAACATTTCGCGTGTAAATGATTGGAGAACATAAAAATCAATAGATATATAATATACATATATTAGGTACATACAAGTATATATATATAGATATAGGTAACTATAATATCATATCTGAAAATACTTAGTTGGTATTTACAATGTACATTGTACGTGTATAGAAATAATATTGTTAATGTATTACTATGGACGAATAACATACTTATTGCAAATTAAATACTATTAATAAGGAATTCTTATACAAGTGTATATACAAATGAAAAAAAAATTATGTTTTATTATTTCATATTATTGCAATTGGGATAATTTATTTTATAATATTTTTTTTTCTTCGAATATTTGATCTTTGGAACACATAATATTTTCGGATATGACTTTTAGACGGACGACTTGCGAATAATTGGCTTTCAGACATACGGTTTTCGAATCCATGATATTATTTATTATTATTTATTTATTTATTATTAACTCACCGTCGGTTGTTAGGTTATTTTAACCATTATTGTACTTTTACGTTTTATATTTAACGATTTTATGGTTTTCAAGTATAATTATACACAAATTAAATATTGGAATAATATAATAATTATATTATGATCTTTTCACATACGATTATAACTTGCTTATTACGTGCTTGTGTGAAACTGTGTTTTGGACGTTCAATAATTAAGTACTTATCCTTAATTTTTTTTTTATTATTACTATTAAAACATAACTAATTATAATATCGTTATATTTTAACAACTAAAAATACATTGTAGAGGGGACTACTCATGGGTTAAACTTCCAAAACGCGAGTATTCATTTATTAACAAGTAACATTTCGGCTGTTGGCCGAATTCTTTACAGCGTTTTTCGTCTAACTGGTCAAGCAGTTGCGGCGAAAGAAAAACATACGCGATGGAGGAGATTATTTTACGGTTCCAGAAATTTCGATAGAATCGTTATGTAAAACAGAGATTGGATATAGTATGTAGAAGATGTCGTCGATATAATGTCGATATAACCCGAATAGTCGATATAATGATTAAGAGTAACAAATTTTAGTGATCTAGCACCTAGCCCGTGTACACGGAATGCACTATAAATTCATTGTGCAACGATAAACGGTCAATGCGCACGTATATACAAGGTGTATAGCTGCAGTGTTGCACTGATTAGTTGACTTCGGTGCAATAAGTTGAATTGCTGGTAGTGAATACGAAGCGAGATATGTCCCTATTCTCTACAGGACGAAATTGTTTAAACAGGATCGAAAGTATTCGTTGTTCTTCAACAATCAAATCGAATTACACGCAGACAAATCACCATGATTGTAGAAGTAGGTATCCAATATAATATTATATTGTATATTTTATTACATAATACGGTTTTAAAAAAAAGGAGTATTATATGTGCACCATCATAACGAACTTTATTGACATCACGTTAAATAACGATATTCTCTGTTCATGACGATTTCAAATTCATTTCTGATATGTTTGTAACGGAATGCAATAAACCGGAAAAACAAAATAAACATAAAGACTATAATATCGTTCGAACGTAATTTTTTCTTGGCATATTTTTCGCATTCATTTTTCAGACGATATATGCATATTTAAAATACGTGTGCACACCGTATCAGTGTAATGTAAATGATAATATAAAACCTCGAGGTTAAAAGATCGTCTCATTTCCGAGATAATGAATGAAACGTTGCAACGTGTTTTTTTATGTTTGTTTAACAGTTATAATTATAAATCGTGAGTAATTATTACTAGCAATCCAATATCGACCGGTTAAAATGATCAGAATATTTCTCTGTTATGTACAAAATTATCTACTATTACCATTGATGATTGATGATGGTTGGTTAAAGTATTTTATTTAATCGACTCAACCGCTGTACTTCAAATGTTGTTTAATTTAAATTCTTATTGTCAATAAAATTCATTTTTAACAAATATATAATAGGTTTAAATTAACAGTACATATTATTTCTGTTATTTCTTTTTAAGTAGTCGCAAAAAAAACATAATGCATATTGGTATAAAAAATTAATGTTTTTTTTAATAATAATAAAATTTTAAACCTTATTTCTAGAGTGAAAATTTTCGCCTATTTTTGTACAATTTTATCAATTGGTTTTTATATTTAAGGTAAACTATATTTATGAATGTCATTTTATGAAAAATACTCTATTATTAAAATAAATACTATAATATTATTTTTAATACAATATTAAATTTCATAAAATTTTGCATTTGAAAAATATAAATTTAGTCGTAGTTTGTGTAAATCATGAAGCATTACTATATATTAACTATGTAAACCGCTATAGTTTAGTCAAATTTATAAAAGTGTCAAGTTGTTTTACTTTATATTTCATTGAAATATTTTCATCTTAATTTACTGTTGGTTACTAGTGTAATATTCGAATGACTCAAATTATAGTTGTTTTTACGTTACTTAATAGAAAAAATTGGATCTCCAATTAACCAGTGCAAAGAAAAATTATACTATCGATTATTGATAAACATTGCTGCTTCGAACATTTTTTTTTTTTTTAACGACCATGTAAATAGTATTTATATTAATATTAATACTTCAATCAAATAATGGTTCTAATATAATGTTCGAAGAACAATTATTTTCCATTGATAAGAAAATAATTATACATTTCTTAGAACAAAAACTATCATCAAAATTGTTATTCTTGGAGAAAAAGAAAATATTAATTGATTCTAAAAGTGATTTAGCTGAATGAATTTGTATTAAAAAATTATTTTCGTGACCTTTAAAGATTAACTAAATAAAATTTTATTTTCCTATAGGTATGCAGTTTTTCTAATTTATTTTTTCGACCGGATTGTTTGATTGGTCTATATTTATATTAACAGATGAAATATATCTTACATATTATTTTGGTTTTCAGAATATTCAGTGTAGATTCAAAATATCTTTCTAAATAATCATCCAATCCTAAAATTATTAGCATATTACTTGAGAACGTTTTATAAATTTATAGCCATAGTAGTTTCTAGTTTTGTTGTATCAAACGATTTTATTTCAAAAAATACAAAAAATATTCAACACCGCATATGTCTCAAGTTGAATTTAACTTAATCAGATAAGTGGACATGTGAGTTAATAATAAGGTGTATTAATATTGTAGGTATTGTTTTAATAACAAACTATCAACTGAGCTCATACTCGTATAAAAAAAAAAAACTACACCCGAATCGTATAATCGTTCATAATATTAATATGTATAATATGATATGTAATTTGTTCTCCATAAGAAAATCTGAGAATTATATCAATATTTGAAAATTGGAAATTATATTGTTACTATCTTTAGTCAATTCAAAGTAATATTTATTTGTGTTCAATTAACATTCTACACGAAAATTATGTGTCCCTGAAATATGGTAGATTGGTCTCTAGATGTTTATAAATAGACTACCATTATAATTACCATTACGGATAAATTGATTTTATTTTTTACTTGATCTAATTGTTCGTATCATTTAAATAAAATCATATTATAAATAACAATAATAACAAAACGCAAGGAGGGTCTTGAACGTTATTAAATTAAATAATCATAATTAAAATCACCACACTTAGGAGAGTATAATAAAAAGAAATCTTGGTATGTAAATATATTTAATTCGAGCAAACAAAAATGAATTATAAATCATTTTTGACATGGTTAAAACTTTTACGCGAAATCCGACGAAATAACTTTATTTGCCGTTGTTTAATATCGATCTGTGTCCATTATGAGAACGCGTGCACGGGGAAATGCGTCAGTAAATTTTCCAATGACAGCCGCCTTGTTCCCTAATGACGAATATAATATAAGTATGAACATGGAGTGGGGGCGGTGGGGTCCAGTGTGCCGGGCGACCGCGAACAAAAGTTTTTTGAGATTATATACGGGTCCGCACGCGCGTTTATATTGTGTGAGAAACTACTTATCCCCGAATCTATAATCCTCCTCCTATTCCTTGCACTGCTTACATCATAGCTACTCCCGCACAACAGTGTACATGCGCACGCAAAGCCGAAACGGTGACTCGGAAGTTCTGATTGTTTCTCCAACGTACACTTTGATAAATGTATTACGCCCGCGACCACAGCAGTCGAACGACATCGATCATTCACTTGAATTCCAGGCCAACTACTCTTTATCATGAACTCCATGTAAATTATTATAAGTAAAAATGCAGCCGCGTTATAAAAATGTAAAATCAACAAAACGTGTCGCAGTGTTTTGAATTGAATGGTGCACGTGATTTTTATTTTATTTTTAATTTATGACTAATTACAATCACTTAACATACTATACGTATATTTTGTCAATAAGACATCGAGATGTGGTAAAATACGTATACTTACTAAAATCTCTACAAAATGATAAGTACGTTCAAATAACAACAAACAACCATTTTATTAATTTTTTATTATTTGCACTTTTTACAATATTTTCACTTTTCATTTTGAAACGTTTTTCGACGTAACATTATTAGAATCAAACTGCTGTGTCTATACATTTCAATCGCAATGGCTGCGGGTATCATAATAGTCACTGAATTCGGTGCAATATCTAATGTTGTACATTTAAAACAATTAATATCCAGAAAATGATCAAAGAGCCCATAAAAATAACAGATTATTCTTAAGTGTACCTAATTTTATCGGGTTGAAATCAATACTTCATTTTGTTTTATCCTCTTAGAGTATGGTCTGTCTCCCTCTCGTATCATGTCTTCAACTCTAATTCTGATGTTCGCCAAAATTATACCATCTCAATCCACACCTAATTTGTCCGGTACAATATCTAGTTCTGTAGCCTAAGTAAAATCATTATCCAACTCTCTACTTTCTTTTCTCATTATCGTTATAAATGGACACACAAAAATGTTCAATAATTATTGTCATAATCCAAACATCAAGGTCCAACCTGTTTATGTATCATAGTGATAAAATTCAGATTCATTATCTTGTAATATTAACGTAGGTACTAGAATGTATTATTATTCTTCTTATCATTATCTTTATTATATCTTATTTAATTACACCTAATATGTATTATAATTTTCGAGCTGAATATTTTATACTACAGGTATAATAATAATAATAAAAAAAAAGAATTATACATACCTACTGACCTATTTTTTTTTTTTTTTTTGAGATTGACAACTTTGATTTAATGCTGAAAAAATGTACTGAAAAATGATTGGACAGGTATAGTATGTCCAATTTTTATTCATTTAAATTCCATTTCATTCAAAATATATTATCTAATAAATTATATATATATACGTTGTATTGATATTATATGACATTATAATATTGAATGTGTACAGCATTGTACACGGAAAATAATTTTAATAATAACTTTATATTATATCGCTCAAAAATGATTAGGTACTGATAAGAATAATATTTATCAGACCATCGAATATAAGAGCCAAGTCACAATGGTTTTCACGCATCAGAAACTTCCGATCAAAATTTATCTTTATCAACTGACATACCAAAATTATGTGACAACGTGGTAAACATTTTTCCTTATATTTATGAAACATGATGAGTTCTGACGTCTGTTGGTGTATACTTGTTTGAAAGAAAAGTCTAACCAACACAAGCTTCTGTTCTATAATATAAAGTATGACGTGGTCTCCATTGATTTCTAACAAATACGTATCTGATTCAATTCATCAATACAAGAAGTTGATAGGTATTTAACTGCATGATAGCGATATTATTCATGAAGTTACTCAGACGTTTCATCACTCATGACTTCATGAATCCGTTATAATAAAAACGATTATGAAATTAAACAAATATAAGTCACGTACGTTTTACATTGTTTTAATATTGCTTGCAAATTTATTGGATCATTTTCATGAAACTGTAACTAATTGTTATTAACACGAATTGTACCTATATGTATCATATAATCCATTATTTTTCTATCCTTTGTTGCATAAAAAAAAATAAGATTACGAGTTTACGACTAATATGGTTAAAACTAAGAAATTGATTAAATAAATAAAAAATTAACATGGTCTAAAAATTGGCCCACAACTGACAATATGAAAATGTTTAAAAAAAAAAGATATACATATTGTCACAAATATTATGTAGCTAACTTAATCCATACTCAAAGACTAGATGGTTAACATAAATCGATACTTAAATTTTACAAATATTTATGTTTCAATTCATCGGCTATGAAATAAAATTTGAAAAAAATTGGTAAATATTTAGTTATGGCTTCGTTTCAAGAATCCAAATATAAAATCGCCTATGTTTTCAACTCATGAAAAATCATGCAATAATGTTTTAAACTAACCCATCTTATTTCAAAATTAAAATATACATCATTTACACTTAAGCTTTACCAGATAAACAACATTTATTTTCTTAATTTAAAAATTTAAAATAAGTTTTATTTGTATAGCTTATTGTACTTTATTTTAAAAGTTATAATTTATAATCAACTTTTTGAATAAGAAAATGGTGCCATAATTATTTTTGAACCAACACTATATTTGTGAAGGATACAGTTTTATTTTTAATTATTAATTTATATAATTTGTGTCGTTTTGTAAGTTTAGATATTCTGATATTATTCAAAAGGATATAATTATTATTTATTTCAGTAAAACCGTTTTCAATATAAACATTAATTAAAATACAACCGGAAGTTATTGAAGTTTTTTTTTTTTTTTAACTAACTCAAAATAACTTATAATCATAACCTCCATTTGTACATAATTAACAAAAAACACCTAAAATTTTCATTTGCATATTTAATTTGTTTTTCATTTTTAATGTATAAAACTATTTATATTACATGAAATAAATAAAACAATTCATTTTGTTGTGGAACAGAGGAATACGTATTATTTATTATTATTGTCTTAAAGTTATTTCATATTATTTAATTAAAACTAAATATTATCGCATTTTTAATGACATATTTTACAAAGTAGGTACAAAAAAATTGAAATTATTTTATTTATTTAATTTTAATCACACATGAAATAAAGTATTGTATACGTAGGTATAATATTATATTTTCTGGGTTATATGTCAAATACATACACAAACAATAGCTATAATTATAATAATATAATATAATATAAGAAGTTTCCTTAGAAATATGCATACAATTAAGTTTGTTAGGTAACAGAAAATACTTAAAATAACTCACCATTTATAAGCAGTGCAACTAAAAATAAATTTGGTACCATTTCCCTGAAACGTATAAAAGTCATTCGCCGAAGATTATAATATGTTCAATTGAACGGAAGTGCCAGTTATAATCATCACAGCCGTTGATTGCCCTGAAACATGTCAATTTAACACCATTTTATAAATGTATAGTATTTTAAACATAATTTAAAAACACATTTGTTAAAAATGTGCTCAGAATGATAATATACAAAATGTCACGAATATAGCACAGTGATCACTTGGACCTCTCACATAAATCAAACATGGTAATATAGCATTTGTCTTAAGTTAACGTTTTATAGTTAACAGTACATACCCTAGGTGGTAAGTTATTTGATTTTCAAAAAAAACCATTGCCCATGACTGGCATATCAATTACCATTCTATGTTCGTTAAATCAGATATTAGTTTTAAATTTTATTTCATTTATTTAATTTAAATTTATTATTTTTAAAAGTATTCGACACCGATTAATCGCATTTTCGATTAATCGATTGTTTTAATCGATTAATCGATAGGTCCTTAGTTATTTCAGCAATCGAGCACTCCTTGATGAAAATCTTCGATTTATCAAAAATTTTGATTATTTAATACTTTGGACAATCAATTATATTTTATGACACTCGAACAGCCCTACGTTTGCAAGGTTTTATTTTATTATTTACATAGCTATCAGCATAAATTAGATAGCTTAACAATTAAAAAAAAAGTTATTCTAATATAAGTATTGAAAAAATATAATATATTTTATACATTTTTCACAGTAGACAGATATACTTCAAATATAACCAGATCGGAAGACTTGTAAAAAATATCGTACAAAACTCGCAATAACACCAACCCTAGTAATCGCTAGTAAACTACTGTCATTTTATTTATTTATTTAAACGATCACAACGTTATAGAAACATCGAGAGCTTACAAAATGTACAATGCAATCTGAAATCGAGCAAAATATAAAACGAAATGATCTCTTCGTTGTTTCTTTTTCTTTTGTCTGTTAAATATTAATGGGTTGACAGAAAAGAATTACCACAGTGTGTTTCGCCTACATCATTTATATATATAACATAACATTATTATCTCAAAGGGTATTTTTCCTCCCTCAGCTAACAAAATATCAACTAACAAAAAGTACATCCCAACTATCTCTTATGAACTCTAAATATAATGATATTTCGGAAAAACAACTTTAAATAAAGTATAATTTTTTATTTTTACAATAGTTTCGCTATAATGTGAATTATAAAAAAAAGCAATACATAACTCCAACCTTATTTTAATTATGAAAATTAATTTCTTGAACTATATAATTAAAGGAATTCAATCTAAAAAATTATGGGTACAATATTTATTAATATTATAAGCTCCAAACTTAAACGTTCAATGTACCCGAAAATTCAAATATATTTACAAAACGTACAGAGACAAATGTTATGACATTGAACAGTGTTAAACAACAACCATAACAATATTGCGAAAGCGTTTATACGGCCGAGGCTCTTTACCCACTACCTGCAAAGTTTGCGGTGTCAGATTAATGGCGAACACACATAACCCATTCTAACCTAATATCTAAAATACGGACAAAATTGACACAAACTAGAAATTAGAGTATTCTCAATATATCACTCGGAACAAGTACCAAAATCAACACAGCAATTATGATATTTCTACTAAAAATCTGAACGGCTGGCAAATAAAAATGTGAAACTAATAGCTGTCAAAATAGCTCGCTAAAAATAATAATAATAATATTTCTTTTTTTTATGTCCTTTATATTTAAAAATCTGCAACAAGCATAACTTACGGCAATGGCTATTGAAATTTGTAGACCAGCACAAGGAATAAACCGTTTATTCATTTATATGCAAGACTTTTAAATAGCCAGTTGTTATAGTTCACAAAATCGTTCATTGCTGATTAGAAAAGGAACATAAACGTTCAAAGTATAAAATTAATGTAAAAAAGTATATTCATCTGATCACTATTCAATTAAATTTAGTACCTATAGTTAGTTTTTATATTGTGTGTTATGCATTTTATAATATATACACTGCAATGTCCCATGAGGATTTTCTATTTTAGAGTGATGAGAGTAATGGAAAGTCCATTACCTGAACACTTAAAATTAGCGGATCCTCATGGGACACTCTTCGTATAAAACAACACCCATATGTATATTATTATGCATTATTTTTACAAATGTGTAATATGAGTAACTTTTATGGGACAACAGGATGGTAATCACTGAAAAAGTTTTTAAATACTTATGTACCTATAACGGTAACAATTAATTCGATCCAATATCGAAAACTACTATGGTCATTATTTTCTTAGTTTATAGCGACACAATAAGCAGAATCATTTGAAAATAATAAAAATGTATTATTGCACTTGTGTCATTACGTGTTTCAGAAAAATACATTTCAAAATGTCAACATAACCTGTGCAAATATCAATTGCGCCATTGATACTTAATAATTTAGAAATATTTTGTCAGTGATAATTTTTGTCGAAAACATAAAAGTACGATGGTGCGTGCTGTACACGCCTCTTCAATTATTCGTTTGTATCTATTTGATGAAATACGTATTTGAATCCGAATAAAGTCGAAAATAATATTTTGGTTAAATAACAATGGATTTTTGTCTTTCTAGTTTCTACCATAAATGTTTATGGTAAATCTGCATATACATATAAATAATAATAGTAAATTCCAGCATCAACTTTTTAGATAAAAATTTGACATGGAATTAAACGGCAATTTTGGAAATGTTGCCGACAACTGAAAAAAAAAGTTTAAATTAAATATGTTTTTTTCTTGTACCGTGAGAATTTTATGTGTTGATGAAATGAGTAATTTTGTATGTTTACGGCTCAAAAATGTTGTGCCAGGTTAAACTAAAATAGCCAGATCATTTAAAATAGTGTTGAAAATATAGAAAATGTATTATTGCAATAATTCGTCACTAATCATTTTATGTTTATAACATGGTTTGTGATCATTTTCGTCACTATTGATGATATTATTCAAAAATATAGAGATGACAAATAAATTATAGATAATATTTATTTTTACAATCGGCTTTTAATGTTTTGGGTTGTAATCGACCAATCGGCTAGCTCACGTACACATTGTGTTAAGTCAGTAATAAAAAACCGTAATATTATAATGTAGACCGTTCTTTCATGATATAATTTCAAAGCGGATATACTATAGAGCATAGAGTATAGAGAGACATTTCAGGATGATTCGATAAATGCAACAACTTTTGTTCTATTCATTATTTTTTACTTTTTTTTTAGTAAATTATACTGTAGGTACTGCGCCATAAAAAAAAAAAATATTTTTCAATATTCGATTTTTTATCTTAAACGAGCCATTACTGAAACTTATAAATACGGTTTAACACAAGTTTTCACAAAAGACAAAATTGGTTTTCATTCATTGATACGTTCTGCCACAAAAAAAAAAAAAAAAAAATGACATATTATGTTCTTACACGACAATCTAATTTCATACATATTATTGAACATGTAAGTGCCAGCACGAAAGAAAATATATCTAAAATATGCGAATTCTTACGCGAATAAAAATAAATACAAATACAAATTTTCTTTCCACTTTATACAGACTTGGAGATCACACCTTAAATATAGTTGGAGGTATGGTAAACAATTGTTGATTAGTCCATTACACTGCAAGTGCTATTTGTTGAAATACGTTTTACACGCATTCCACACGAATTTCAGTATAAAATCACAAGCCATTCGCCGGTGTTATTATACTCTTGGTAATGTACCCCACAGTTAATATTCCTAATTTTCAAAACGTGAATTGAACGTGATTATCACTATGTATTATGGTTTTCTGTGTACAAAATCACGAATTGTCTTAATATTTTGATGTAGGTAATATACTCAGCAGCGTAATGTTTTATTTAGAAAGACAGACCTATTTGTGAACAACTCTAATTCCTAATCCAACTGTCCAAACTTGATAATAAACTAGACTAGCAGCCAAAGTGATTACACCTATACAGTTCAATTAATGTAAATATTATCGGTATATAATGACATGAACCCTCAATGATGTATAGAAATAGAAGAGATTAGGAGATAAGATAAGTGGATATCCACAGAGATATTTTTCATGATTGTAATAATTATAATTATATTAGTATATGCCTAATTACAAATATGTATCTCCCATCTTGAGAGTAAAGTGATCGCAGACATAAAATCTTACTAAATAAAATAATAATATTGAACTAGAATGACGTAATAGAATTAGAGGCTCTTTCTCAATTTGTTATAAGGGGGAACAAATATTGTCTGGGACAAATCCAATAGAACTGTGTAATTTTTATCTTTCAAATATTTAACAATATTAGTAACTGCTCAATAATAATTTAGTCTCAAATAATTTGAATAATAACAAATATTGAATATCTAAGCCTAATAAACTACATTAAAGTTCAAAGTATCGAATAAAAGCCAATTATGGATGAAATTTTCTAGGAGCTACGAATGCTCATAATGATCACCCAGAATGGCATCTCTATATGGTATCTAATTTACAGGTACTTGAATGCGCGGCTAAAAATCACCATCGGTTCGTAATTTTTACAATTTTTCAGCACAAAATCATAGCCTCTGTGGTACTGCGATGCCACATGAAAAGTCAAAGATGGCGGACACACAATAATCACGTTTAGAACGTGTATATAAATACGCTTGTCTATCACGTTAAAATCTCCTTAACCAACACGTTTCATACCTTATACATAGAACTGTTTTAAATTCGATCAAGTCATAGGAATATACGATAAAGACGCACCAGCCTGCTTTACATACCATGAGAGGTCTCGCTTTTGTCGCCGTACAGCTACGGTTTCGAATGGCAATTGATGCGTAAGTTATTAATGCAATTTGCAGGACATTTCATGCGTCTTTTCTCCTCCGGCCGAATACTGGGAGCCTGTGACTACGGTGCCGAATCAATTCATTTATTTATCACATCACGCAATTCCGTATACTATTGACGTGGTCTTTAACAGTGAAAAAAACTTACGTACTCGTCAATTAAATATTTTTTCAATTTCAGATCACAAAATTTGCAAATTCATTTGCTAATTGAGGTAAACATTGTAGCACGACGAGAACTATTGCCAAAATACTATGTTATTTCTTTCTGGCAAATAATTTTACCTTATGGGAACGCAGAAGGTTCAGTGCAAAGTGATTTCCAGTGAAAACCTAATCAATATCGATATTGTTTTTCCACATTTTAATGTGTGAAAATTACGCTAACACTCCGAACCAACACATAAGAATTGAGACCCATCATACCACTACTACCACTACAAGGACATAGCTCAGTAGTCCAACCCCTGACCAACTTACTTATTATACTAATGTATCTCGATTAAGCTATATTCTTGTTTTTTTTCTTCTGGTTGACAGTTATGTATAATGACAAATTTTTCGATTATTACTTTATTAGTATTATTATATTCATGATTTTGACCCATTTGAACCTTATCCGAACTACTTGTATACCGATGGGATGCATTGCCCGTTTTGAAATAGAAATTATCGTATTATAAATCGATATCGAAAAAATTGTCGATTCTCAAGAAATATTCGTCTAATGCGTTTGTAATCATAAATAAGGACATTCAACGATTTTATCATAACTACTTAGATCATTGGCCCGCAATAGTTAAATTATAATTAGTTTGTGAAAATGTTGTACGATACTTTTAAGTTTTCGATCACCTATTATTATACTGATTTACATACTGCATAATCATGAAATAATTTATTGTTGTTCGCCATTTATCGCAACAGCCAACAACAGCTTTAATATCCCATCTGATGCATAAAACGTGCTATAATAATAATATTATGATGCATAACACGTGCTATAATAATATGGCTTTTGATCTAAATCAGGGTTCTTTTTAATGGTTGAATTGTAAATAGTTTAATTGGATAAAATATCAAACCAAGTATATTATATAGAAATTAAAAATTGCAATGGTTTATAATGTTTATATAGCTGTTTGAAGCATAATTTACATTTTTTCTTTTAGATTCTGAGTGATGGAATAACTATTTGTTTTACAATAATGTGTTTTTATTTTTTTATTTTTTTTTTGTGTCTTTCACTATAATTAATGAAATAGAAATCAAGTTAATTTGTCTAGTTCATTGTAAGTTATAATTACTGCTACTGAAAAAAATTGAAAATCGTTCAACACACATTTTTTTTATGAGCCCATAAAGTACAAATTAGTATGAAATATGTCAAAATCTCAATAATTTGCATGTTATTTTATAGTTAAAAATTCATAAAATTTTTCTATTTATACTTAAGGTTCAAAATTTTAATAATACTAGATTATCTATAAATTAATCTTTAAAAAACTATAAGAAAATTTCTACCGAACTTTAAGCGCTTGTGAATTTGGCCCCCCTCTAAAGCCAAATCGTTTCAAATAAATTGTAAGTTGTAGCCCCTAATATGTAAATTTTTTTAACTTTATTTTCGAAATTTGTAAGTTCATCATTTCGAAGTTACCAGACGAATCTGGTTTAGTCATATATATATATATATATATATATATATATATATATATCGTTTTCATAATATGTATTTTTCATTTTTTTTAAATGTGGGTGGGCCAAATTTACGTAGCCTACTCACTATACAGTTCTTTAATGAAATTCACGCCAAAAGTTAGCAAATAATTAACAATTTGATGACAAGCAAATTGATTTTCGAAGTAAAAGAATTATTCACAATTCGCTATAACTACCACCACCTTCTCAATTTCACTATAAAAATATTCATCTAGTGTTATACATTTCAAAATAAATATATTATTATCTTTTTTTTTATAGATATTAATATACAACTCGGCAGTAAAGGATATTAATTACATTGTGTTAAAATTCAAGTTTTTACACTATGTTACTTGAGTTTTATATTTTTATCTTGTTATATTTTACTTATATGAACTTAAATAATTCATTTTTAAATTTGTGGGGAAAAAATTGAAAATATATACCTTTTGGTTTAAAATTTAAAATAAAGCTAACAATTGTTTTATTTTTGTTGTTAATTAAATTACAACATGGAGTGAAAAATTCAAAACTAAAAACTATTAAAAAAATATTGTTTACTTTTGTGTCTAGTATGAAATTATTTATGTATAGTACGCCATTTTAAAGTTTGGAATGTGCAGTTAAAAAAAGTTATTATTTAAGGTATCCAATTCGACGAAGTACAAACCAAAAACTAAATACACTTTAAATTTATATTCTGAACAGACTGAATGTATTGGTTTTATAATAATGTGTATTTTGGAAAGCATACATTTATTAGTATAATATTATAATAATATAACAAATAATATTATATATACCTATTCTTGACTAACAAATCATCTCCATTCATAATCGTTTTTCGTATGCAATGACACCTAGCAAAACATTCAGATTTAACAAATCCATTGTAATGACCTATGAGATCCTATGAGATAGGTGCTCTCCACTCCTTACTGTACAGCAGAGCGATTCCCCGTCCGGTTCTTTTTTTTAATTTAATACCATAAAGAAAGTTTAATAAACAAAAAAGGTATTTATTGTTATATAAAATGTTATGATGGTGATATATCAAGGACTGAAACTTATCTATGAACTATATATTATTGTAGAACTCAAAAAAATAAAAGGATTTGATCTTATAAAGTTAGTAATATACATACCTTTATAATATTTAAATTTATTTTAATTGCTGTAATATATTATGATATTTTCTATTAATACCAATATCATAATAATAATAATATTCCTATATTACTCCCCTCCTCTTGCATGGGAAGGTTGGGCCTTTACACCATCCCGTCTTACAATCAAGCTTCTATCCTTTTTTGTCTTAATTTCTATGATTTAAAAATTATAAAAATATAATAGTAATGAAAAAATAAATAGTCATAGAATATTGATACGTGATGTTCAAATGTTCATCTATATTAGAATTTCAATGCCTACTTCACCCATGTAAAAGTTTAAAAAATAAATGTATGATATTAGAGATTATTTTAAATAGGTATAAAAAAATTTCCATATCTCTTGTTCATTTAATAAATTGGCAAGCACAGAATGTTCTGATCAAGAAATAATCATTAGGATAGTGAGTAACAAAAAATATTTAATGTGACAAACTTACCCAGGAAGTATAATGCAAGTGAAACCCTCTATGAGCTTTTATGATTTCACATGTATTAACATTTTTGTATTACAATAAAATAATAAAAATAGGTCCGAATGTTAAATAAATGAGATATAAAAAGTGTAGCTGCTGCCCAAATTTCAAAACCCTCCCCTGGCAAAACCATCAATTTACAAATTTTGGGAATGAACTTACAAAAAAGTACAAAGAAAGGGTCAAAACTTACAATTGATTTGGAACGATTCGTGCTTTGGTGGGAAGGAGCTGCCGCCCAAATTTCAAAACCCTCCCCTGGCGAAACCATCAACTTACAAATTTCGGGAATGAACTTACAAAAATTTACAAATAAAGAGCTACAACTTACAATTGATTTGGAGAAATTTGGCCTTGGTAGGGGGGCTGCCACCCAAAACCTAATTCATCAGTTAACTTCAAAATGATGAACTTACAAATTTTGGAAATGAACTTACAAAAATGTACAAATAAAGGGCTACTACTTACAATTGATTTGGAGATTTGGCCTTGGGGGGGGGCTGCCGCCCAACACCTAATTCATCAGTTAACTTCAAAATGATGAACTTACAAATTTTGGGAATGAACTTACAAAAATGTACAAATAAAGGGCTACTATTTACAATTTATTTGAGACGATTTGGCCTCATGGGGGGGGGGCTAACTTCACATGCGTGAACTTTAAGAAAAACATTTTATGTTTCAAATTTAAATTTTTACGAAATCGCATAAAATATCTATTTATTCTCAAACGATTTTAAATATATGTTATAATTAAAAAAGTATAAGTCGCAAAGACTTGAAATTTTTACCAGTTGTCATGATTAGCAATAATTTTAGGTTAAAATTTTTGAAAATATTATATTGATTTTTAATCTACTTATAGGCATTTAAAATATTTGATTTTTTTATAATCATTGATAAAAAGAATTGTCTGGTACATAATACTTGTAAATTTAATGGACGATTCTACACAAGTTATTTTTGCTATCATTTCAAATCCATTTTTTATGTCCTTATTATTTTTTTTTTATTAGCGTTAAAAAATAAAATATTGACATAATATTTAAATTTAAATATAACATAATATATTACCTATATTATATAATATGCCTATTCTAGACCAACATATCATTTCCATTCAGAATCGTTATTCGTATACAATGACACCTATTATTGCATTCAAATTTAACAAATCCATTGTTATGACCTATCCTATGAACGAGGTGCATTCCATCCCCTAATGTACAGCAGAGCGAGGCCTATCCGGTTATTTTTTTTTCAGAATTGAAATCGAAAATGATTCTAATGTGGCATCAGAATAATTTCTAGGAAATGTTTAAAAATTATATGATAATAATGAGAACAATACGCATTTATTATGATTTTGTAGCTTAAAACGATATATAGTAGAACGGATAGAGCATAAAATCAATGCGCTGATTAACCTTGTTATGTCAATAATTTCACATTTCATTACGCCCAATCGATTTGACGACATAGCATCCACCCTTATCAGCAAACGAGCGAGTCGATATCTGTGGTGTTAAATTTCGATAAATTGAGTTATAACATTGTCAAAATGACTGGAATAGTTTGACTAGAATATTGATCAGCTGGTTTAATACACCCAATAATTGAAATACACTCCATATGCGAACGACTTTGTCTTCGTCAACACTTATCGTTACCAGTTTGAAACACGAGAGTTTCATAATATATCCGTATGTTCTTACCGTGGAAATATCAGATATAGTGAATTTTATTCAATTATTTCAAAAGTAGAGATCTATAGTTATTTTTTATATTGGCAAACATAAAAAACGTATTTTTTTTTTTGTTTTCTATTATTCGCGTAAATATTGGAAAAATATTTTTATTTTTTTTTTTTTTGTGAATTTAGACAGTACATTAAAAACATTTTTTATAGATTGATTTGAAAAAGACATTTACAATTAGTTGTAATGTTATGAAATGTATTTTATAGACACATCCATTATTTATAGAAATCGTCGAACTAATAACTAAATAAATTCATATAAAAGTTTTTAACAAACACTACAACGGATAATGATATGTGTTGCATAATACATTCATAACCGTTAGAAATCGATTACAGTATTAGTAAAAAACTTTGAATTTTGTAAACATTTAATATGCATAACATTATTATAAATAGGCTTAATAAGTTATTCACTTAACAAGTCTGCGATAAACTGTTTATTAGCGTAGTTATTGTTGACTACCGCAAAAACGCGAATTTTCAGAACATACTATTTTTTATTAATATATACAATACACCTAACCAATAAATTAATATTCAACTACAACTTACTATTTTCGAATAATAAATCAAACATATACTTTATTTATTTTTGGTCATATATTATTTATTGCATACTTCTCGTAGGTAGCAATATGAAATCGAAAACCAACGAGTGGATTGTACGCATGATTTTCCATTTATAACTAAATGCTCTGAGTTTTGAGTTTTTTTATTGGATGTATGATTCCTCGATTTCCAAGTAAATTTTATTTTCTATATTGATAATATAAATTATTTTTTACCAACCCAGTTTATTTCATATACATTTGCTTGTTTACGCTTCGATAAACGCAACCAAAACTTACGAAACGTTGAGAAAAAAATAAACGAATAAACATCTATAATATAAATGTAATTTAAAAATTTTTCCAAACACAGAACTTGTGCAATAAGAACTTTACTTAATAATTATAAAAGAAAAAAGAGATAATAGGAAAATCTTGATTTTACGAAATTGCAATATACATCTGAATTCATTGTTTATTTAGTTAATTAACGTTACATAACTTAGTATAATCAGGTAGCTTAATATTTATACATTTCGATGTTCAGGAATTACAAAAAAATAAATATACACTCTAAATTTAAAAGAAATTTTCTGACAACATCTCTTGATTAACTCACAGTCTTCAATTGTAACAAAAAAAAAAAAAAAAATACACTACCAGGCATTCAATATTTAATTTAAACATTATTCCAATGCGGTTAGTCACCCGCGTAGAATCTTACGTAATTCGAAAAAACACAATATCGAATTGTAAGATAAACCTAAAATTAAATTGAAATTGCTTAATCAAAAAAACATTTGACTTGAACATTTTTATCAGCTGCATTGAGATAAAAACAAAAAAGATTTAATAATACTGTTTTGAGAATGCCTATTTGTTTTAAGTGATAAACAGAAAATCAAAAAATAAAATAATAAAATTAATTATGTCTATTAAAATAAACATTGTATATTAGTTTATCACTATTCAGTAAACAACATACTCTGTCCCATATGTGTCTGCGTTCATGATAGCCATTAATCAATTTTGTGCTATTAGTTTTAAAATAAGAATTTAAATTGACCTATTATCAAACTTATAGGAAAGATTAATATCTGTTTTTTTGGTTAGTTTACCTATGCAATATATTAATATTCAAGCGAATTAGGACTATGTAAAAAACTGCAAATTATAAATTTAATGGATTAGCTTATAAAAACAAATTTGATTCTACTGAACGAAGGTTTCGCTATGCTGGACGTTTGTCAGACGAAGACTATGCACTATATTATTATTATGCATTCCCTTAATAAATCCATGAATACATATAGATATTATGTTTCAAACAAAAAAATATAAAATACAAACACCGTAATTGTGCAGTTATATTAAGCGGACAAAAAATAAAAATACGTAACCTAATGAAGTATGTGTTTGAAAGAATTTCTGAAATTCTAGTCGACAAACAGTACAATACTTATCCAAATCTAAACGATTATCGCTTATGGAATAAAAATGTCTCGTTCGGTACTGCGTATAATACCGGTTCCACCCAAAATTTGATACTATTTTTTATCATCATTACAATAACTTATATCCCAGTGTCTTAGGGAATCGGACTCGACTTTTTTTGTGTGCACATAATTCTTTCGGTCCATGGAGCACGACAGCAACGATGGCGGTGGCGGGTGGCGGTGATGCATACTGCTCATAATATTTTGACACGCTCTCGCGCCCTGTATAGGAGTTGTGGTCGGCCATCCATTCTCCTCCGTCCCACACCCTATCGTTCCTGCATGTGATGTGCAACTTACAATTATTCATACAGCTCCGGGTCCGAGGGCATGTGTTGGGGAGGTAGTACGGAAGAAAGGGGGAGTAGGGTGATATTGCGTGGATATTATTTATTACACCATTCATACGGCACGCATTTCGCTCCCGGACCGTTTCATTTGATTCCCGGCCAAATCGGCATCGGCCGGGCACACCCTTAAATAATAACAATATTCATTCGGATGTATATCACATATAAGTATGAAATAACATAAAATAATGGTAAAAAAAAAAAACCGTCCTGTCCTTCCGTCCGGTCTCTCTCTCTGCGAGCATCCGTCCGCAGAGGCGGCTAGTCGTTAGGAAATTTTATAGCGGCGCCGCAGCGTCTGTTCTTATTGTTATTTCCTTTTTGATGTTGTACCGAGTGCATGGGAATTCAAAGAGGAAAAAACATTGGCGTTTCCTCCGCACATCAATAATAACTGTTTCGAAAAGAAAAAAAGAATAAAAGCACGCCAGTCATTTTATTGCGAATTTCGAGTAGTTGCACAGAATAAGCTGTAACTTGTGTATACGCGTGTTACCTAGTCAATATACCATTTAAATAAATTACCTACTAAACATATACAATATTTCCATCTGATCGATAATTCACATATAATTATAATAGTTGTTTGACTGTAACATAAAATTAACGTATGTAGCTTATTATAATTGTACGATACCAAGTTCTAATAATTCTGAGAATTTAATATTTTGTTCTAGTGTATTTTTTATTTATTTATTTACTTTTTTTCATCCCATTTGAATTTAAAATACTTTGACCCGACATCGGAACGGGTCAGAAATAACTGAATTGGCAGTAGGATTAACTTTTAGTAATATTTATCATAAAGTCTTCAAACATTGTTTTAAACGTTTAAACAAGTTGCTTTATAGTTATATAAACATTTAATTATGTTAACTTTGAATTCCACAACCACAATTATTTAATTCTCCATTCAAAATCCATACTATAAAGTAGCCTTAGGAGCAAAGTTTTACTGATTTCATTTAACTCCTTTATTCGATATGATTTTTGAATTTACATATAAATTATAAGTTTAAATTATGCGAGAATACATAATTTACAAATACACACTACGATTATTCATGATCATTATTAATAATAAATGATCTTAACATTTTAGAATAATAATGCCATGTTTTATGTACATTATTTATAGTAAACTTATCCCGTTATAACACTCTTAAATCTGAATTTTGAACGTTTGTGATGCTTTAAAGTTTATATTGTACTGTAGTACCATTATTACCTAAGTAATTACCTACTTCATGAAACATACTATATATCACGTGTTGAAGTCAAATATGACTTTAATAATTACGTTTGCAAAACCGCTACATCCGCTAAGAAATTGAAGAACGTCTGCTATATGCAATTACTAACAGAAGCATTTTCAACATGGTCAATGGAATATTATTCTGTATATAATGTACAATTTATTAAATAATCAACAAACTTAAAAGTAGTTTATGTTGTGACATAGTAAACATTTAAAAATAATATATTATTATGTATAGTATATGCTACAACAATAATAATAATGCATAATATCTCATTAAGAGTTGGATTGGCAACAAATTTGAAGTTCAACAAATTATGATGTGTATGATGGTCAGGCGCGCACCCAAGATTTTTGTATGGGAGGAACATAAACATTTTCCTATTTTCTTTATACACAGTTAAATAATTAGCATAAATTATAAATGGTAATTTTTTTACTATTATTATTATATGTTACATAATATATTTTATCATTTATCATTGTATTATGTACTACATTTGTGAAAATATGCTATAATAATTTATAATTTAGTGAGAAATTTTTTTTTGGGGGGGGGGCTTCAATCCCAAAGCCTCCCTGGGTGCACCACTGGTGATGGTTAGAATAAAAATATTTTTAATGTGAGAAAGTCACTTTTTTTTCATTTTTTTATCATAGATTCTTATTGTGAATCCCGTAGTATACTGAGGTTTTGAGTATACTCGTATTATAGAATCTTCAGAGTGCAAAAGTTTCACAAAATAATTGTTGTCTTGTTCTTATCATTTTTAAATATTTTATGCTTATATTTAAGTGTTTTAAATATTATTGTTCCAGTTTTATTTAGCTTTGTCACTATGTAAACATGGTGTCACCAAATTTGAATCATGATTTTGGTTTGGTGCTGCTGGTAACTATAGATTTTATTTCATGAATTTCTTGGTAAATACTAAGCTAATTTTCGATCCTACTACTATTCGGTACACTATAATCTATAAATACATTCATCAATTTATCAAATTTTAATTTTGAGTTTAAGTGATCTTTGAGGGGAATATCTTTATTTCTGTTACTTGTTAATAATTGGAATATAATTAAATGTATAGTGAGCTCAATATTTTATTAATATTTAATACTCCTTTAAATGTTGATAGTAATGTACTTATTACTATACATCATAGGTGCTCTAAGGAAACATTATTTTGAAAATCACATTTTTAAAAATGCACACAGTTCTAGGCTTGAGGTATACATTTTTTCTCTTTTTGATCTCATCCAAAAAAATGTTCATTTTGGTTTATAATATAATATGATAATAATAATAACGGCATAATTATCAATAATATTATATTATATATAAATATGTATAAATAGCATAACATATACGAAATTGCTTGTTGTAAACCGATTTTTTATAAATTTAAATAGTAATAAATTGTTATATTCTTAAATATTATAACATTTCTCTTCTCTCTGACGTGATCATGTAATTCAACTAGTTGTATAATATAATGCGCAGTAAATTTCGTATAGACATTGAACTAATATGAAACAATTAATAATATCACATATTATGTATTTATACGATTTTATCATTATTATCATAGAAAAAAAAAAACTTATAAACCATCATCATAAATAAATCGTTGTATTGAATAACATACATACATATCTATAGCAAAAAGATTTTACTATAGCAATCAAATAAATGTTGACAAATTTTTATATTATCTATTAATGTATTATTATAGTGTTTGTTTTGTACATAAATGTAGGTACATATAAAGTTTTTATGATGAACAAATCGATGTGTTGTAACATACAAGGAACAATGTTTGTATTACAGGCATAACTATAAAATTTTACAGATTTTGTAGCTTATTTTTAAATCATTTTTTTTTTCTTTAAACGATTTTAATTGACTCATTATAATTTTCTTGATAAAAAACACGACCATACGAAAGTAAATAATTATAATCATGGTTTTTTTCAGACTATTGCGTAGTACCTATACAATGCAAATTCATTAACAAAACTTGAGAGTTCTATACTTTTATCCGATTCCAAAACATAACTGTTTTTTCCTGTCGAGTTTATTTTATTATTTTCACATAGAATAAATCAGATCTTAACATTTGGTTTATTCCCCGTAATATACGATTAAAATTTGTATTAAAACTATTTATATTTGAGTTCATGTAGTGAACTAAGTTTCAGTTTTCTGAGAACATCAATATGTTATTGATGAATCATTCAATCGCGTATATATAACTCAACGAATCGCAGAAATAATGAAATGTATTAGACGTTTTAAAACTAATGTTTTATGATTTAAATATATTTGTAAAAATATACATTTACATACTATTGACATTTAATAAGCTAACTCTCGTATATATTAAATTTTTATTAGATTAACCTACATATGTAAAATGATGAATAAAATGTATTCTTAGGTCACATGCGACGCAATAAACGTGTTTCGCCAATCAAAAAACAGAAAAATAAAGTTGCTTGCGTGTTTCGCTTATTTATTGAACTACGACGATATGTATGGTATGTTATGGCTCAATAGAATTTATGCATTATGCGTAGTCCGTAGAAATGTATCACATCATTGGTATGATAAATAAAATCAAAATATTGTCAGAAAAGATTCCAATTCTGTTATGCGTACAGTTGTATACTTTTTAGAAAATATAAGGTAAAATTTGATGGTAAAATTGTTTTTTAGGTACAAATAATGATTTTTCCCTATGCAGACGAATTTGAATGAAATAACGAATACCTATTCGAAATGTAATTATATGCGAACATTGTACATAGAAGGTATATTATTCGGAATAATATTAATAATAAAATGGGGTACAAAAAAAAAAAAAAACATTAACGCAATATTCAGATTATCAATAGTAATGAAATATTCATGACCAAACTATACGAGCGTAATATCACACAAGGGCAAAATACATATAGGTACGGACTTTAATAATTTCAAAATGTTGAATGTGATACCTTGTAATTGAAAATGCCTAAAATAACATTAACTTCATTTTTAATATTAAAATTACCAGCGACCCGAATATTCAAATTAGCATAATATATCAGTTAATTCCTTCAAAACTAAACAATCCTATGTGACAAATTAATTATGTAAATGAATGTCCTTACACAAGCATATGCAGCTAACCATTAAAATGCGAAACAAAATGCTATGATAGCGTAATAAACATGATAAATGTTAGTTAGTTTAGATTGCGATATCTTTACTTGTTTGTTCGTATAATATAAAGCTACACCTCTTTTTCAATAATAATTTTATTCCCACAAACTAATAATTGCGTGTTATAATAATATATTTATTAACACATTTTCTGTTTTATATTATAGGATCGTTATCGTTCGACGAAATGTACATACGATTATATGTGTAGGATACGAATGTCCGTAGATGTATGATTATTAATGCGATTATTGTTGTTCAGGGAAGCAAAGTTTCAATCCTCAATTATTCATTATCAGCGACTAAAAACTATATGTTGTGCGTCGAAAAAAATTCTTTCTATACCCCTCCCTTCTTCCTTCCCGCATAAAAAAAAAATAAAAAGAATAATCTAAGAGGAGCGCGACTACGCCATATTAATGTGTGCACACATAGTACCTAAGTATTTTCGTGGGTGACAATAGCGGTAAAAAAAAAAAAAATCTGCTGATAGTGCGATAGGGGCGAAGCTAATAAGTTTTGGTATAAGACCGAACAGTAATCAGAATGTTATTAATACAGACGTTAATAATTTCCCATTCAACCGTGTTATTAGACGTGTCATGCCCGGTAATTGTGATCGTAAGCCGGTAAATTACGGTATTACGGTATTATTTTTCACCATAATGTGCTCTCGTCAGTGAGACAAAAGACTCAAAAAACAAACAAATAAATAATAATAATTACGGGTGAAAAAAATGAACGTGTTATAATTGTCCGTTAATTATACGATTGTGTAAACGGTAGCGGCCATCGTACTAATTGTGTCGTAAAACTGATTAACATTTAGTCGGAAGAGAAGGGAAAATCGCGATGCAGGAAAAAAGTAAAAAGTCACTGCCTACTGGCCCAAAGATCGAAAAACGTATTCCAAATCCTGCTCCATTAATAATATCACTTTATACACTTCATTACTTCTTGCTATAAATGTTATAAGTATTCATATACGTATTTCAAAAACAAAAGGCATTATAGTGACGGTTTAACTAAGCTGACCTTTTTTAACTTCTATGTCATACATGTAAAAATCAGTGGCTACACGTAAGCTACACTTATCTAAGATTTTCAAACCTTTCGCTCACAATAATTTTATAGGACTCAATATTAGGCACTTGCTTTTAAATTTAATATTCATACATTTTTACTGCACCAATATTGTTAATATATTTATAAGAGATTTATGGGAATTCACCAACCATGTAATGTTTCCTATAGTACTTATGCATTTATGCGTAAAGGTGTCGGTTTACTTTTCAAGTATAATATAAAAGAACAACAATTTAACCTACTGTATTTTTTTTAGTACGTTTGAAAATCGGTAACCATTATGGTATACACTGAGTACACGTAAAGCTATGTACACGATATTACGAGGCCGTTTAGCTCACTAGTAATCAGTCACAACACACGAAATATACAGTCCCGAGTTCCTAGTAGTATATATTATATACGTATAGTGAACCTGTTCATCCTGATTTCACGATGTGCGTGTTTTTATGTCGGGTCCGTTACAGCTGGGATGATATTTGTTAGGATTAAAATAAACGACACTTCAGGCAAACGTCACAGAGTTGGGGTTTGAGTACGTGACCAGAAAACGACGTGTAAACAACCCTAGCGTGTCGAAAATTTCGGAGTGCCCAAGTACTCCTGATGTAGTGGCCAACCACTGCAGTTGTAGTTATAAGAAAATCGAAAATAAAAACAATAATCTACAAATGCAGCACAAATGCAAAAAGCCTGCGTGTACATACAATAAGCAGTACAGTAAAATACTATGTAATATTATCAATAGTATTTAACTCAAATCAATGAAATTGTTAGAGAATAATATTTTTATTTATTGGGATGCACAAGCATCTTGTCTACTTTCCGTCTCCTAATTTTGCCAATGGGCCTGAAGTAAGTCAATAATATAAAAACATGTTGAAATGTATCAGAACAAAACATGGTCTATTGAAGTTTTGAATATATGTATATTTTACGCATTCAAAAGTGTTCAATGTATAAAAAATACGTTTTGTAGCATACACGTTTTTTAAAATATTTTTACAACGACGTTTAATAGCATATTAATCAACAACATGAGTGTAGTAAGACACCGAGTTAAGAGCTCACGTTACCACTGTCTGTTTGAAACATATTTCAGAAATATTTTGCACAGTTTGAACTATGACCATTAGTATTTCAAGACGTCACGTGTAAAAAATTCAAACCATTCAATTCATAATTATGAAAAAAATGCCGATTAATACTACTAAAATCAAGCTAAAGTTAACTAAGAGAATATACTGAATTCCCGGTATGTAATATTATTTTACATAATAAACTGAATAATCCTAAAAAAGAATGTAAAAAAAATTTTAGTAATTCTTTATTGTGCTTATCCATAAAAAACCTAAATTGGTTAAAAGTTCTTATATTTTGGTACTCGTTGGTAACTAGAATATTGTTAGCAAATTTATGCTTAACAAACGCAAATAACGGACAAACACAACAAAGATAAAAAATGCGTATAAGCATTAGAACATTTAGAAATCTAAAACACGCATATGTACCACGTTACTTTTATACGATACATATTATGTTTTTCAATGTTTCTTTTTATATAGTAAGACATTATAATTTATTAGGCATGAATATTTTATGTATTTTTTTTTTTTTTATTACTATCAGCTGGATATGTAAACGTGTGAATAATGTTAACGGGGAAAACCAGATGACATGTTTCATTGAAATATTTACGCATATAATATTTTCTAATGGGCCTACTGACAAAACAATTCATCGCGCTTTAAAAGTTTAATGCAATTACAAATTAATACTGTATATAGCTCAACACGAAATCTATCAAACATTCATGTTATAATAATATAATTGCAACGAAAAAGATATTATTGTTATTAATTTTTTGATAACTATAGAGTGCATAATGTTGACAAAAAAAAACTCCTAGGCTTTGTTTGAAGGTTTTGTATAAAATTAATAAACATAATAAATGAAATCTATGGTTTGATATTATGAAAAACACTGTATAATATAGAATCGAAACGAAAAATTGGCATAGGTAACAATTAAAAAGAGCGTATTAGAAAAGTTAGAGCATTTTAAAAAAAATATGTTTAGTAAAAATGTGGTTTTACGTATAAATTCCCGTTTTTACGTAATTTTTATGGTTTTTTTCCGACACTTGAAAACTATTAAAACATTTTCATTTTGAACTTTCCCAAGAACCATCTACGTTCATGTTTCTTTCAGTAAATTGCTGTAGAAGAAAATCAGAACATTTTTACTGCTCCAAAATGTGATGGCACATCGAAAAAAAAATAAACACATATCATTGTAAAACCAATAGATTCCATCACTCCTTTCAGAATCTAAAAACAATTTAAATGTTTTATGTTGTATTTATTTATATATGACTTCGAAATGCGAATGATAATTTATACTGTTCGCTTAGATGCTTAGAAGGAAGAGGCCTAAACGAAATTCACGAGTTAGAACATTATTATTATTGTACACTAACCACGATAACTATCAATTTTTGAATTTTGAACCAATAATCGTATCTATTAATCAAAATTATTAAAAATATTCAATTTCGAAAAAAAATTTGAGATAAAAAATAAATATTTTCACGTTTTTATTTTTTTTCATTGGAAATTTCTAAAACTGGATATCTCAGACTTTTTTCTTTTATATGTCAGGCCGTATTAATTATACTGCAATTAAGAATAATATTATAAACATACATTTTGTACTTAAAACTTAAATTTCTATAGAAATATTGAATATAATATCATGGAAAAAGTAAATCATAAAGTTATGCCAATTTATATAATATTCATTTATTTTAAATTAAATGCACTTTTGATAATACAACTCATTTATGTGCGAAGGAGATATACAATATAGTTTTCATCTTAAAATACATAATATAATGATTCCAAGTATGAAGTCGTTGTTCTTAAATCATAACACGACTGTGTATTATTAACAAACATTAAAATATAGGTTTCATTTTCTTGGAAATGATTATATCATTGTCTTTTGTTGGCATTTTTCCAGTTTCAGTTCACATTTGATGTTATTTATTCTACATTCATAATATTTTTGCAGATAGTATCCAGTAATCAAGCTCTTTTTAAGTTGACAAGATATAATGTTTTTGAATTTCTAGCACTGTTTCTGCAAACATGGAAGAACACTAGAAACATCTTTTATAATCTTTACAGAATTGTATTTGTTACAGATTCTGTATAATAAATGTCAACGATTAATATTTCTTTTGGTTTTTACTAACTCTTATTATTTATTTTCGAGAAATTAGATAATAACAGAATATCCAGACAAAAAAAATTATTTTGAATTTTGCGACTACATTAATTTTTTTTTAACCGATTGAAAAAAAAATGTAACACAATTTTAACCCATGAATATAATATGCTGATTTTTGAACCACTTAATTAATAAAAAATTAGTAAAAATGAATACGACATATAAAGTATAAAATACACTACCTATATATATATATATATATATATATATATTAAATTTTCAAGACTAAAATTTTAAATTTTAAATACATATATCTATGTACCAATCCAGTATAATTATTGTTAAAAACTTAATATTTATTTTATAAATATTGGTTATAATTGTCATATTAAAAATACCAATAACATGTTAGAAATATTATACTAAAAACAAAGAAAGAACTCATATAATATACCTATATATATTTTCACATTACAATCATCCGAGAAATTATCAATAAACATTATAGGTGACAAACCCATAAGTTCATAAGTAATACACAAAACATAATACTTTTTATCAAACATAATAATAATATTATATAAGTTAATTCACATCAGCAAAGTTATCTTGTCAGAAATAATTTTGTCAATCATCTTATTTTCTTCTCTATTGAACAAAATAATTGAAGCGTCTGAATAAATTTATGCCAATTTGTTATAACTATTTATTTTAATGTTATCTCTGGACAACTTCTAAGAAATTCTTTTAAATTAAGTCTCAGATTCGGTCATTTGATAAAAATATAAACTCGTAAAAATAATAAAATTTCACAGTTTGGATATTTTTTATCTCATCACATGTTCATTTCATTTATTTATTTTCAATTTAGTTTTTATGTTTATGTTACATTTGTCAAACTTTTTTTTTTGTTGTATTTTTTGTGTATAATCGGTTTTAATAACTATTTAAACTCTTATTCTAAAACCTTTAAAATACTTATAGACGGGTACATTATTAAATTTTGGATATACTACGCATTTAAGAGATACATAGTAATTCAAGAAATACTATCACTTTTAAATCGTCATGCAATCGATTTTGTACAACTAATTTTTTATCAATTTTTAAACAACAATATTAGCTCTCTCGTATTAAGTTTATAAATAAAGTGTAATGTTTAAACTACCTATATCAAAGACAAATACTAAAAAAATCTCTTCACCTAAATAATAATTGATTGATAAAGAATTTTCTGAGTGGTATTTTGAAAAAAAAAAAAAAAAATAAGGCTGGATATTTAATATCTGACAAAAACCTATCAAAGGAAAAATGCTCTACGACACTCCAACAATCAAATGGCATATCTAACGTTTAATATCTTATTCAAACTAGTTCTGAGAATAGAAATATAAACAATAGATTAAACATTACAGCAAAAACTATCTCAGTGTGTAAAAAAGTAATTTCAATAACAATTAAACGTGATGAAAAAAATCAAAAAAATCAACATACTTTATTTTAAATCAAAACTAACAATACGATCATTTGATCAATAAACTATAAATATACAGGACTTAAAATACACATTTTAATTAATATTCAATATTTGAGCCAATGGTTCACATAAATTCTATATTCTTTTAAATCTATAGAAAATTCAGGATTAATTTTCTGCATACATTTTTATTTTCTAATTGTCAAATTATATTTATATAATGCACAGGCAGTATAACTATAGTAATTTATCTGAATGGATGTCATATATGTGATATTGAATTATCTATAGATAATAAACTAGTATCTATAGTTAAAATCTTAGTAATTATTGTAATTCATTTATATGATATACTAGTTAATTTTTGTAATTTATGCATTCATATTTTAAACGATTGTTTGTCGAATTCATGTTCAATTTTTTTAAAAATGAAAAATATAGTGCTATTTTCGTGTCACAACTAAAAACATTTCTTAGATCTATTTTATGAGGATCGATAATCATCTTTTGATTATAGAATTATATATGATATAATTTAAAACTAACCTTTTAGATATTATACATGAATAAGTTGGTTTTACTGTTATATCAGAACAGATTTTTATTTTTACAGACGATCTAAATATTTTAGAAAACAGTATATCGATTTCAATATGTCATTTTTTTGTACACAAAACTTTCTTTGACTGCAACTTTTGTATGGTTAATAATTGTTGACTATAATAAGTAAGTTGTACAAGTTTCTATATCAAGATGTCCGTCAACTTCGGAAATTCAAGAAAATCTGTTATGTAAATGGTTTGCTGAGGGTAGGTATCCGTACGAATACTCTACTTAGTTTGTCACGCACGATATCATTATGTCATTTAATAATAATGGCTGTGTAATATATAACGGGTTTATAAAAATGATTATAATAAAAATAATCAGAGAAATTACACATGAAACGAAAATACACAGAACTGGATCATAGCTAAATTAGCGTATCATATTTTCCCTCCAAAATAACTAAAATTGATTGTATTAATTTTACTCCGGGATCTCAAAAAATATGATCATAAATGATATTTTGTTACTTCGTGAGGACGAACTTGTTTTATTAACTAAAATACCGCACGTGCCTCATTTGCCAGGTGATAATAAATCAAAATATCTAAAGAAAAACAGTGTAGATATTACTGTACGAGTACAGTATGGCAAGGGCCGAAAACAATTACAATTATTATGAACATTGATTTATAAGGAATATTTTGAACTTTTATTGTTTGTCTGAAATTATTGTACCTTGTACGAGTAGAAGAAAAACTCAAATGGGAATCATTTTCGTATTTTCCTTAATTTGTGTTTTCGTCATGAAATTATATAATATCATAATATAATGTCAATAAAAATAGGCTCTGATCAATGAAAATTAACTAATCTGAAGTATCAAGATAATAATACATAAAATGTACTCATACATACACATCACATTATATTAACATTAATTTTTATAGTTGATCACGTTACTAATAAATTTTAATTTCAATTTATAAGCTGTATAATTAAGATAATTGTGATGGGCTGTAATAAAGGAGAGAGGTCACGAGGGTTGCCCATCCTTTGAAAAAATGTAATCAATTTGTAAGTCGTACCTCTCAAAATAAAAATAAGTTTGAAACAATCTGTGTTGGTATATTTAAAAAAAAAAATCTCAAACGAATTAGCTGACTGACTGAATCATAATCAACGCACAGTCTAAATTATAATAGCTAGTGACTTGGAATTTTCAGAGTATGTTTGTATTTAAGCCTAGATGTGTAATCAGAAAATATTCTTCGAATATCACATTTTTCATTTTGTTTTAATTTTATACTGATAAATAATTATATAATAAATGTAAATGTTTCGAGACGCTATAATAAACAAAATAACAATCAAATAAATAATAATATGGTTCCTAGTCTAATTTTTGCCAATTTTACTTTGTTAGAGTAATTCTATACTTTAGCATATCTTAAGTAGTATTACTAGATAATCATGATACTAACAAACTGAATGTTTTTAACACCGAGTGATGAGAACTAAAATCGACAAAATCGAAAAGAATCGCATTTTTAAGGGTCGACGACAATTCTGAACAGGATGTATATTTTTTTGCACTTATTGGTTACATATAGATAACAATTTAATACATGAATGTTAATTTTAATTATTAACGATTGAGGTGTATGTAAATTAATATAGCATACGTAAATGAAAAAAAAATATTCATAATAAAAATTATTAAAGATTTCTGAAATGTAGTTCCAATGATGGGCTAAAAGAGTTAAAAAGGTACAAATAGAAAAATTCGTATAGCTGTTGAAGCTAGAAGTGTCATATTTGGTCAATCGTTTTTTCTGTGTCACGTATCATTGACACTTTTTGATTATTTTAAGAATTATAATTATTTTTATACTTATTTTGAATTTTATTATTACGGTTTTATATATTATTGAATTATGAAATTTGAATACACATATTTGTGATGAGGTATTTTAGGAACTACAATAGATAAATAATTAAAGTATATAAAACCATTTTGAAACCCTATAAATGAGTAAATGAGTATAAATATATTTAAAAAAAAGTAACTATACAATTGACAACATTAGCTTATAGTTTATTCTAATAAATTCTAATAATTCATAATAAGACCTAACTGCCTCACTGAAAATGTAAATATGTTTAAAAGGTTATAATTAAAATGAACATTTAGTGTATATAAACTGTAATAAATACTTTTCTTGCATATTACAAGCTATGAACGATTTAATAAACTTAAATATCATGGTAATAAAATAGGGAAATATTATACTAAACCTAAATTAATGTTAAAAAGTACAATTACAAAGTTTAACTTACACTTAAAAATTTCTTATTTTATTTGTATGTTATAAATTATAGTTTTAACTATAAATTATTACCGATAACCATTGACAATTTTATACTTTAGTAATTGTTGAGTTTAATAGTGTTTACTAAAGCTGTATAAATAAAAACAAAAAAAAATTAAAAATTATTTGCAATTAATATAAGATTACAGCCTTTTCATATATAATATTTTATAGTGTTAGGTATACTAATTTTATTAAGCACTTCAAACTAGATTTTACATAGCAAATATTTTAAAGTTCTTGCGATTATATTAATTTATTACAAAAATGTGCATCATGATAAATTATTAGAAAAATAATTATAAAATAATATTTGACCAATCATCAAATGTAATTATTACTTTACTATAAATCCTGATGTACTTTATTGAAATTTCATAGCCTTGTTAAAAAAATGTTTTCAGTTTTTTTTTTTAAATTTATCTTCAATTGCAAATAACAATACTGTAAGTGTTATATATACTACACCCAATTATTAATGTCCTTAAGAAAAAAAACTAAATTATTTTTTTCAAGAATCAGTTAATCTAATTAAAACTGCTTAAACAATTCAAAAACTTTTTACAGCAAAAACTCATGTAAATGATCAGAAGAAAAAAATCGTAAAAATATTCTTAAAAATGTTTAAAATAACTTTAAATGTTTGATGAATTTGATCTGTATGGAACTAAAATAAAAGTTAAAGTAACCGAATAACAAAAAAATCGGATTCACGTGAATATTATAACAATTAGATAAAAAAAGATTACATTTGTGATGGAAATAAGTATAAAACCGGTTCATTATAATTTTTGGCAAATTGATCTGCTTTAAATTATAGTAATGTTACTCTTAAAAGTAGAATTGAAACCACATACATGTATATTTTATTCATTATAATATAATACTAATAGTAACTATAATCAGACGAATACCATAATTATCATTAAAACAGTGATTTTTAAAAGTAATTTGTTTATAAGGTACTAAAAGTAAAATATATAGGAGCGTAATATTTTAGAGACCGGACTGGACTCAATCAACACTTAAATATAAATTATGAAAACTGACATTATCAATAATATGGCCTTGTCTTGCCAGTTTTTACAGAATAAATTGAATATGAGTTGGTGAAGTGTAAGATTTTCTGGACTCATCTAGAGATTAGAATCCAACAAGGATGTAGATGTTATTATTCAAAAATATAGTTATTATAATTTGTTATCGTACTTTATTGTCTTATAGTAGGTATCACAAATTAGATATAACCAGACGGTGAACTATCTATACAAGCAATGCAATTCTCAAAAATTTAAATAAACCAAAACCAACCTCAGTGCATTGTTAATACTAGTAGTAAAAAAAACCAAATAGAGCAACTATTGTCTTTTACTAAACATCCCTAATTTGTATGTACCAAAAATTATTCGATACAACAATCATAGTAAGATGTTGTACAATTATGTACTTAATTACTTGTATGTGGTTAATTATATTGAGATTTATGAGATTTATTAAAGCCATTAGTAACTTCCGAAATAAACCATTTGGTTTCATTTAATCTGAGATGCTCGTACCAATAAACCGGTTTATAGTAGAGTTAATACTGATGTACTTGGAAGTTTTGACAACCGTCAAACAATATAAATATAGATATATTATATTTTATGTAGCTTTTGATGGAAATTTATGAGCTTAAAATAAATTAGAAGAATAAGTGAAATTAATAAATTCCTTCCTTTACTCAAAATTTAAAAATTATAAATAATATATAATTTATTCCTTTTATTACAGAATAAAATTTTGTAAGTTGATTATTTGTTATGTTTTAGTACTTTTGACAATTTTTTATACTATACAAGCAAAAAAAATATAATATTATATATATTAATGTATATCATATAGATATACTTACCTATAAAAATTATTTTCTATTCCAGGTTAAATATTTTTTTCGTAAGAAGTTATATATGATTTCATTCATCGTATATGATTTTTTTTTTTAACTTTAGCTTTTACAGCAACAGTCGTTAGCTTTTCTTTATAAATAGTTTCACATTATATTGTTTACAAAAACATAAATTTTATATAGTTGGCTATTTAACATTTACAATTTGGTAACTTATGGCTAGGTGTTTATTATTGTTATATGAATTAAAATTTCAGTTCTTTAAGGAA
Source organism: Chaitophorus viminalis (assembly GCA_025469195.1). Classification (NCBI taxonomy): domain Eukaryota; kingdom Metazoa; phylum Arthropoda; class Insecta; order Hemiptera; family Aphididae; genus Chaitophorus; species Chaitophorus viminalis. The sequence continues at coordinate 101,243 of JAIPRK010000710.1, forward strand.
TTTGATAATGTTCTCAGTTTGCCATTCGTGAGTCATGAACTCATGACCAATTGATCAGAACCGATTTTTGGCTATTTTATGTTTTTTTTTTCTTTTTCATATGATCTGCACTTTATTATTGTGTGTTTAGCTGTCAACATCAATCCACCTTTTATTATGTTTTTAAAGACAAATATATTTTTGTTTTCGTACAAAACACATATAGTTTTCAAAATTGTATATATACATTATGTTTAATTAAATTTTTATAAATTTTTAATATGTTAAAATATAAATAAATATAGTATATTATAGAATAATAATGTTCATAAAAATCGATTCCACTGAAAATATATACAACATATTTCAAAAGGAACTTGAGGATTTAAAAGATATCTACATATATAATATATTGAATGTAAAGATTGGTAATGAGAAGGCTTGTATTCAAATAAGAGGTTTTATACCGAAAACGAATTCATTTTGAAATACCTAATTCAACGTAGAAACTTTAAAAATAAAATATCTAACAACGAATAGTTGACATTATAAAATCAATTATGTAGGTATATCATATCGGTACCGTCATAGTTTCAAATTATTAAACATTTAAACATGACCGTTTAAAAATAATTGTTTATATAAATATATATATCCATGATACCTAAATTATGTATGTATTTATATCATAATATATTATGTTGTGTACCTACTAATTTTATATGTCTGCAAATGATATTTACAAGTAATTTATGTGAAAGCTATACATTTTTTTGAATAAATAAACATATCATGCCACACGTTGTGTTCCAAAGTTCACTACATTAGTTATACATATTAAAAGAACAAAAACAGACATTCAATTCAAACAAGAATCGATAGAACATGACAGTTTCATGGTACATCCACATGTGCGTCAAAATAGTTAACCATTAAGCAATTTTAACATAGTAACGAGATGCGTGGGTTATGATCAACAGAATAAATATACGCATCTAGCAAAACAGATAAACAGCAACGTATGCATTTTGTTTTTCCTTTTTTTTCGTAGTCCAATCAATTTACTGTAGTTGTTTAAATCTCTTTTTATTCTTGTTTATCGGTATTCACATATTATCATCGTATTGTACTCATTAACGTATTTAAAATAATGTATTTTTTACTGTCTGATCGTTTTTTGTATAATACGGTAAAAAATTATCCATTGTATCATATAATACAAGGAAAAAACTTGTGATCGGGCGAAGAATTCCACAGTATAATAATATGTTAAAATAATTTGATAAATATGTTTACAATTTTTATTTATTTTTTTTTTTTTGTAATAAAATTACTTAAATAAAATATTATAAATTTAATATACTGTTTCGTGTTCTTAAATTCAAGTCGAGGTGCAAGTTTATAGAACAAATCAGTAAATACTTCGTCTAATCTGAGACATTAAAACATACAAACAACTATACAGTTTAAAACACAAATCCCAATGTTTGGTTGATTGAATTTATGAAATAATAAAATACTAGTTATACTTAAATACAGCCACAAGTTATATCAATTTAAATTATAATTATTGTTGTAAAAATAGTTAACTATAGTTGTAATTTTTGGTATAATTAAATATGATCAGTCAACATTAATTTTTACTCGGATTCGTTCAATATTCTCTAAAAATATATTGGAAAGTTGAACTCAATAGTAAAATTTTGTAATATAATATTTATTTTATTCCAGTATTCTGAATACAAATATCTTATCACAATACTTTCAAATATAAAAACGCAGAGTAGAAGTCAGAGCATACTTGGAAAAGTAACTAAACGTGCATGGAAAAATATCAAAATGCACTGTAAAATTATAAGCTGCTTTTGTCTTGCCATAATCTAGAATGTTAAATGAGAAATTTATAGTCTCCGAGATGACAACTATAATAATTTCAAGAAACACAGGATGATTTTGTGAATAACCTTAATGAATATGAATAAACTGTACTAACAATATAACATGTAGACGTTTAGTTAATGTCAAGCAATGCGAGTAAATAATACTGTCTAGACACGCACCAAAGTTTGACAGGACAAAGTTTCGAAAGACTGCATTTATCGGATGTTGCATGGCCTTTATAGCTACAAATGTCGAAACCGTTTGGATACGAAGCTATTATGCACGGATGATATTTCGTATAATACGCTACGCGTAGACAAAAAACTAAAAATCACATAACATCAAATGACAAGAATGGCGTTGGGGTGTTTTCTTTGTTGAGTCCAGGCATCTATCATTTGAACAAGTTTCTCTTAACACAAACGATGAAACTGATTTGTTCTTATAATATTGTATCTATTCAGTTTAGAAAAAAATTATTTTTTTAAGTTATTTAGTTATAGAAACTAATTAAATTTTTATTTCTAAATAGTCTTTTTTTCAAAAACAAATAAAATTTATAAAATTTAATAAAATGCAACTAATAAGGTTACGAAGAATAAAAAACAAAATATGCATTCCCTAAAATTATATTACCCATTTTAAACTTGGATAAGTTGACAAACATTTTAGTAATTTAAGCTAAATCATAGCAAATTATGACATATTATATTTTAGCTAATTACCTTCATGGAAAAATATTGGTCCATATATGTGTGTGTTCTTATACGGGTGAGTGTTAATTTCTTTTATCAATAGTTATATTAACAAGATCAAGTCTTCAACGGTTTTATTTCCCCGGTGATTTTATTTGATACCGTCTTTTTGGTTCCAGACTCTATTATTCGTGGACCGTGGTCAATGGACTCAGTTAGTTTTAAAACTTATATGAGTTGTGTCTAAGCCCACTGTGGTAGTTTATCTAATACCTACTCGTCGTTATCACTATATATTGAGGATCCACCACGTCCACCTGCTGATCAATTTATTATATACATATATATTTCTTCATATTTTTTGTTGTACTTTAGTATTTTATCAAGCTGAAAGCAACGGTATAAACATAACGACTTTCTCCGATAGGCTTATAGCTATTCTGTGATAGGACGATTTGGAGTTTAGATAATCGCCAGTTTCTATCATAAATATATAGGTATCTACACGCTGCATCTACGTGCCGTAATCATACTTAGCACTTGAACACACATGCGTTTTCAGGATACCGTGATCATTGCTGTATGTCACAAAGGAATTTAGAATAATAATAAAAAGTTTATCATTTACGCACTGAACCAAAGTAGGTATACATAACCAAAATTCACAATACCTATGGTTTTCTTTAGAAAATGTAAACAACAATGCATATTGTGTGTATTGTATTTGCGATACGTCATCAGTGAATTCAATGGACCTTCAAAAATATTATATTACATCCCATGTAATTTTCTTCATATCAAATTCTTAATTTAAATATTTTGTCACCCAAGCTTGCTTATATTATAAGCTATTATACTTTTAATAATTCAATTGATAGTTATTGTGTTTTATTATTAAACCATAAATCAAACATATTTCATTTTCATATTTAACATCTATCGTAATAGTATTCCTAATTATTTGCATTCGTCTCAAATAAATTAATATAATAATCCAGGTCATATATTTAGTTTTCCTTAATAGTGCAATAAGCCTAAAGGTTAAAAAATATTTATAAATCGGGATAAATTTAATAATAACGTATGCAAAATAAATAAGTGAAATAATATACCTACATAATGTTTACTATTTAACAAAGAGAAGTTGAGTAACAAATGTCGTTAATATTTTAGAAGTATAATGTTATGGTATTATGGTATATATTATGGTTTATTATATTATGTTTTATTCATAAACAAACATTTAGTAAAAATCATATAATAATGTAGTACCTATATTAAAAAAAAAATATACAGTTCAACCTTATTAAAGTATAAAATTACAGAAATTATTGAGGGGTTAGTATTATTATTTGTAGACACGCAAATTTAAATTATAATCAAATATTTTCTAACATGAATATAGTTTATAAATGAAGAACCTATATCATTAATAAACTAAAAATTAATTAAAAATTGGTTGAAAAATATCGGTTATTTAAAATAAATAAAATGGTTGATGAGAACATACTCAAAACAATGAAAAAAAATAAATTGTACTTTTCTGCATTTATGTTGAATATAGTTTATTATTCTAGAAAACAAAAATTACAACCTTGAGTGTTTGATATTGACTGGAAGATATCATATCAAAAAAGTACATCGATTTACATTTAACAGATTTTCCGATGTTGGTGTAATTATGAATTGTTATATTATTTTATAAATCCGTTTCAAAGAAAATGGTTTGCTTGTATATCAAATTCTTTGTAAATATCTTTCAATTTTTAATAAAAACTAATTCACCATCATTGTAAATAATAATACTCATATAGCAGGCAACTGTTATAAATAAAAATAAACTTAGGTAGCTATAAATATCTTTAAAAGGAAAGATTTTAAATATATTATCCTCGTTATTTCAGATTGGTTCAGAACACTTTTTTCATTATTAAATTATTTAGCAATAAAAATAATTTTGTTTGTTTATAAATGGAAGATTAAAAACCATTATTAATTTTAAAATCTCAATAAAAAACAATATCAAATCATGGTGAAACTTTTTTTTTTAATGAGATACTTATAATAGCGTAACAATGTTACTGAATATTTTTATTGAAAAATGTTTGACCCTTCCATAAAATAAATGCATCATCGACCTTAAGGTTAAACCACGAAAGAATTTCGTAAACAGTATTTAAATGATAAATATTATTGTAATAATTTTTTTTTATTGATTTAAAAAAATACATCGGCTGCAAAGGCCATTAATCACAGTTTTTTTTTTTGCATATGTCCATTTAGGTAATTACAGATATACTTAAGGCTAATACAATGTTTATGTTTGTACCGTATGTAGGTGATTGTAATATTGTTTAATATTGTGTTACATAATTGTATAAATTATTACTGAATACACGATACATGTATAAGCCAAAATATCAAAATTATTATGAGTACCACACAGAAAAGGATTAGAATGTAGTTGTTGAAATAACTTATCTGTTGGTAGTCTTGTGATAAAAGTAAAATTTTAATTAAAAATATGCAATAGAAACATAACCAAAGAAATTTAATGCTTAAGTTTTTGTAATTATTTTATTAACACATAATAATTTCGATAAGTATTCAAAAATATTCATAATTTTCTGCCCTAAATAAATTGTAGATATTTGTATTGAAGAAATTAAAATATTTTAAGTTTCATAAGCATTTGACGTTTTCATTAGACGTTGTTAATCGCACTATATAAGAAAATTATAATTTAAAATCGGTTGATATACTACATGGACATAATAAAATACATTAAGTATACATTAATTTAGTATAATACCCGGGGATACTTCATATATTTAATTAACTGTATTTTCAAATAAATATCATGGGTGTTAAAATATACGAGTATATGATCTAGGAAAACCAAAAGTCAATAAATTACCTTAAACAGAAAAATAAAGTTATGTTATAAAGTTAAGTCATTGTGCTAGTATTTACACATTTTCATTGCAATCTTGCAACTATAAAATTGTATCTTAGTTTTTCACATTAAAAAGAACGATATTTTCTATTGAAATAATAAATTATACATAGGTAATTATATAGTATAACTAACCCAGGTAGCTATACTAGCTAATTATACAATAAAACTTAAAGAATATTTAATTTTTAAAATATCAATTCTTATTTTTAAATTTAATAAGAACTATTTGTAAATATTAATAATATGTTATGATGGTAAATAGTAATTTAAGACTTTCTTTAAACAGATTACTTGAAAAATTAACATTACTTAAGAACTAGTCGATAGTTTTGACCTTTGAATAATTTTTGAAATCAATTATTATACTCGGGCTATTATGTTTATTAAATATTGTAATATTTAAATATAATGTGGTTTAAAATATATAATTATACAAAATTGAAATAAATTACAGTAACATTTGGAAATGTTATAAATAAATTAAAATATGATGCATTACTCTCAGTAAATTTCTAAATAATGTTTTTTTTTTTTTTTTACCTAAGATTTCAAGTCATATATACTTTGTCCGCTAATTTATTTATATCCATTTACCATAAACATGTTTTTTGTGTACACTTTTGACTAAAAAATCATACACGTATCTTGTTACACTCGAACAGCATTAATTAAATAAATAATGATAAAAACAAAATCCTGGCTCAAATAGGGTTTGTTCTCATTTATGTGCTCATAAGAAAATTGAAATATTTTTTTTTAAGATTTCTGTCAAGAATATGTTTTCTGAATGTGTGTTTGAAGCATTCAAAAATTTTTACCTTAACTTTTTGGAGTATAAAATGAGAAAATGTCATATTTAATTTATAGATACTGTATTCTCAATAAAACATAATATAATATTAAATATTAAAATTAAGTTAAATATTTTTGTAATACTTTATTTTTTAAATGTTAGAATTTACATATTCATTTATGTAGTTTTAATATTTACTCAATTATTATTATAAAAGTGAATTATATGTGTACAATCTGCATGTATCCAAACAAACCTCCCTTCCACCCTTCCACCATCCATGCAATGGAAAAATTTACAATATATATTTTATTATTTTATTGACATAAACCTATACATTTTTAAATATTTATAAAGATTTAACTATATTATTTAAAAGTTACAACTTGATTTATATTGCTTATTTGATATGTTATTAAATTACAGTAATTATTTGCATTTGAATTAAAATACATATAAATATTTTATTGTAAAACAGAAATTTTACATTTGTTTTCAATTTTGATATATTTTAGAGACAAAACATGTTTTCGAAAAACTTAAAACCCTTATATTGTATAGTTACATTTTAAGTTTTGTATTTAAAATAATTAAAGTTTTGTTAAAATTTTACCATGTAGTAAAATTCAGTATGGATAAATAAAGTAAACAACTTTTCAGTTGTGATGAACTAATTTGTATATCTTGTAAAGAAAATTAGATAAATGTATGATGTTTTAATTTAAAGTATATTTTAGGTTGTTTTAAATAGAAAACAAACATATACGTATTCCGTGTGAACATTTCATTGATAAATATCAATTTTAAACTTTCAACACATTTAGAACATAAATACATAAAAATAAAAAACAAGGCATTTTCAACAGTTTTATTATAATAAAAAACCATATAACTTAAAATAAGCTTTTTAAAATTTGTTTTTTAATAAATAAAACAACATGATGTATCATTCATGACAAAAAAACTGTTTCTATATTTATATTAATGACTTACTTGTACTCATTAAAATAATAATTATTGTAATTAAACCTTAAGTTACATAGAGTATTAAATTATATAAATAAGAGTATTATTATTATTATATTTAAATGAATATGAATTGTAGTTATCCATATGACACCTGAAGCATGGTGTATTACTTCTTACTATATAATTCAAGATGGTAAAAAGTACGAAATCAAATTCCCAAAAATACATTAAAAACATTGGGGTGTTTAGTATTGTTTGATGTATGTTCAATAATATGATATTTTTTGTTATGAAGTAATGATTTACCACACATGACAAGTCGTTTATATAAAATATTTAATATAACTTTTTTTTTTATTGAGGTGCCTATTGTATCGTTTGTTAAAAAAATATCTACATGAAATCTAATTTATAAATGATGGTACATTCATTAGACGATCATAAAGTTAGTACTAAGTTATCATCAAATATTTCCCTTTATTGAACACTAAAACATTATTAAACGATGATATATTCTAATATTTTGAGAATTTACTTTTGTCTTTTTTAATATGTTCCAATGAGTGCAGAACTTTTGTTTGAAGAAAACTATACGTAGTGAAAAGCGTTCATGAAATTTAAACATGTAATGATTATCTAATAATAATATTTTGATCACTTTTGTACTATGTTTTTATCAAATACATTTTGTTAAAAAAAATATATGAAAACCGAAATGGCCTTAACAAAGGTTGACACGACCCCACGTGGTGGACGTGGGGGGTGTCATATATTATGTAAAATTGGGAGTTAACAATTTAGTAACGATACGGGTCTGAACCCTCAATTTTACATCTATATCATCGCGTCAAGGTGATGCGTGATGATTTTCAATGAAAACGACAACGCTGTAACCTGGGTCCGTATAGGTGTGCTACAATATTATACGGTAAGGGAATTCGGTGGGGACGCTGGAGTTCAATGTGAAAAAATCAAAACGAAGTTCTACAAAAGCCATTGATGTTTGAAATGTTATACTCGGTAGAAGTGGCAAGTTTGTGAAAACTTCAGCGCGATCGGCCAGACATAATATCGTCGAACCGCGTGAATTTTATCTTGAGAGACCCGGGTGCATTCATTACCCACTAATAACTATGATCGAAGATTCCTTCAAAGAATATAAAAATAAAATGTGGGTACATAATGCATAAATCTTATTCGAGATCTTAAATTTTTCTTCAATATACTTAAATGAAATGAAATAATAATAATACCAAATAGTTGAATATAAATGTACCTAGTTAACATTTTTATTATATGAAATAAGATTCGTTCATGATTCAATGGAACATGATAATATTCACTATTTGATAGTAAAATATTTTTACAAAAATAATGCAATCATCAACTATGCCAATACAATCAATAATTATGTACCTATACAATCTCCTACGATTAGAACCTGCGTGTGAGGCTCCGAAAAAAAAAAACAAAAAAAAAAACTTGAACCTCGAGTGCCCGGCGCGTTGCCACCCCAGAGGCTCCAAAGAACCCGGATTCAGAGGACGATATTATTATAGTAATACAATAGTATCTTAATATTAGTATTTCGTCTTACCGGTCCGGTAGCGTACGTATGTGTCGTCGTCGCGCGTCCACGTCTCCCGCGATTGACGCGTCGTCGTCTGATGACCCCCGGTCACGACGGTTGATCGTCTCCGATAACCACACGGTATACGACGACCCGTAATCGTGCGCGATATGACCCCAACACTAAAACAATATTACACCGATGTTGGGCTGGGGGGGGAGGGGGTCACGGGTCATCCGGCGCGGATTTCGGAGCGCATCGCACGCACACACGCACCCGGGGGACCAAATCACGGGCCCAACACACACACACACACACACACGTGCACGCGATCGTACGCGGGGGGGGGGCAGTGGGGCACGGGTAGCAACGAAATCCGAACGCGAATCACGCGAACACGGCTGCGATCGGTTTCGTAGACGGCGGAGGCGACGACGACGACGGGACGATTACGTTGTTCGCGCGGCGGTAGCTTTTTAACGACTGAAACCGCAACGCGCTCCGTTCTGGGACGTGCACCCCCGTGGCGGACCGGCGCGCACCTCGATTCACGCATGCCGGTGTGTATACCATACGCATGCATGCGGTCTAATTACACGGAGGTTAAAGGTGTCATACACCCCCTCCCCCCCGCGCCCGTCCACCCGCCCGGCAAACACCCAACAATACGCCCTCGACGATATATTTTTTCTTTTCGCGGTCAACGTCTACGATCGCACTACCATCATGACGTGTACGTATGGCATCCGATCGAAATATTAATCCGCAGACGTAAATAATGAGAACATTATAATTCCTAGGGTTGATATATTATAATAATATGTGGGGCACCGAAACGGCCGATTTTCAAAGATAGATTTTATCAGTAGTAATTAATATAAGAAGTCTCGCTAAATACTATTAGTTCAAATAAAATATGCCATCTAGTAAACATTGAACAGTAGAGTGGTGAACAACGTGCTTTTGCGATAAAATCGTTTTACAAAAATAATGACAGTTACGTAGCCGCACAGCGTTCATTTCGTCTTCATTTTAAATCTTAAACACCATGATTCGGTTCCATCGGCTAAGGCTATTAAAATATGGGTAACTAACTATGAAGAAATGGGTTCAGCATTAAAAAAGATGCCTTCACGAAAAAAAACCTTTCGCACACCTGAAAACATTGCTGCTGTCAGGGCCGCTCTCACCGTGTAGTGGAAAATATACGAAGTAGGTTAGAAGAGTGTTTGAGAATAAATGGCTATTATTTTGAGGACATAAAATAAAATATGGCATGTTATATACTTCGTTATAATAAATAATAATTAATTTTTATTTGGTTTTTTTATAATTTATAATGTATCTTTGAAAATCGGCTGTTTCAGTGCCCCACCCTGTATAATGTTATCCCGCCGCCATCCCGGCAACATCACCGACGACGTGGTGCGCGTATAAAAAAAGTTCGTAAAAATTTCATATCGTACACGTGTATAGTTTCCCCCTTTCCACCGCCACGATTCTAAACACATCGCAATAATCTTGTTGTGGTTTCATATCGAAAAATATTATTTTAAGAAAACAATAGCATTTATGGTAAGCACTCCGTAACCATTGAGAACTGTCGGAAATCTAAAATAAACTAACACAAAATAGTTTTAAAAATAAATTCTATTAAACTTCATTTTATACAAGATTATAGGTATTAGCATTGACTATAAAATTTATAATAAATAAATAAAATAAGTATTTTATACTAAAAATGTATTTATGATCAATGATATTAGTCATTAGCAAAATATTATTTTACTTACAATAAATTGTGAACGAAGTACTTACGATTTTATTTTTTGTTATAACTGCTGCCAAATGTGGACTCCGTAAATATGTCAAATTTATATGAGTACAATATTATGGTAATTTATTTTTCTAGTTTTTAAGAACTCGTACGAAACTACGAACTATAATAATATGTAATAAGACTAGTTCAATTAAAAAGTATTTTATAATATTAATGTACTTTTAAACAGTGAAAATGGCACAAAAGAATCAAACTTCTATTTTGTCTTTTATGAAAGTATCTAACTATCGTAGTCAACCCGATTCTAAACCAGACATTGCTTTATGTATTATGTCTGAATTAGAAGATACGTTACGTTGATCATCATCACTCTCCAAAAAACGATCACATTCTTCAATAATTTCCCCAATAAAAAATACGGATGATTCAACCACTAAAACTATCATCCCAAAAAATATAGATGATGCTACTAATGTTTTGAATGTATATGGTATAAGATTTTATATAAGCCGTAAATTATTAAAATTATTACAAGATGAAATATGTGATATTATTAATTATCTATGAGTGCCAGATATTATCTAGGAGTCAGGACGCTCCCCTAAATAAAGTCTAAAATAGGCCACTGAATATAGCACCAATTTTGATAAAACCAAAAATATCTACTTGTAAGTACAGTAAATTAAATTTAAAACCGACGTAAATTCCAAGCGCATTTGTTCAAAATCCAAACTCTAATAATCATAATATTTTGATATGATGATTGGCATAACGAAAATAAAAATAAAAATCATCGTGTTTCTGGTTTATTGCAGTACAATATTGTTATTTTCGCCGTCATTATTGTTGTTATACATGTCGTCCGAGAGGTAAAAGATAGATTATGAGAGGAAATCAACGGATTTTCATCCTCTTGATCTTGCTTTATCCCGCGGAGGGAAACTACCCCGAATGGTCAATGGTGGACGAATATCGCGTTTAGCGGTTACTTTTCCGGATGGTAAAATCAACGGTGTGTACAAGAAACCTCGTATTGTCGTCGTAGTCGTAGTCGTCATCGATCACTCGTGAGAGATGCTGGCGAGGGTGGACAACGAAGGGATGCCGAACAAATTCCAAGGGTGAATACGGTATGTCGGCAGTTGTGGCACGGCTGCGATGACACGATTCATGTTGAGTGGTCGGTCATTTTATTTTATTTTATTATTTTCTATCTATATTTTTCGTGTTTTTCATATATGTATAGTTGTGTCGGAGAACGCATAAAATACGCGTTTACCGCGTTAGAGACGGAAAATACGCACGTGGAGCTGATCGGATCAAGTACGGTGTTCAACGCTAGTACATGGGCAAGATAAAATATGGCAGTATTTTTAATTTTTAATTTGTGAGATAGTGTATACTAAATAACTAATACACTAATCGTGTGCCCTTATCAGTAACCTCATTCGAACATAGGGTGAAAAGTAGAATATTTTCCATTATTGGATATAGTTAGGTAGCGTGTTGAACACGATGACCGTGTTATAGTACACTTTTGGCGTGCAAAGTGCAACTATACGACACCGGTATGGTAAGCCGGTAAAGTAATCAAACGAATTAATATGTGTCAGACATGATAGGCAACGCTTTTATAATATTTCGATGTTTGGGCGTGGTTTCATTCGGATACAATTTGTACTACCATCAGTTCTATAACTAACTGAAGTTGGAAATACTTAATTACCAACTACGTGTTGTATATGTCTACATATAATTATAGTGTATACCTTATAATGGCTCATAAATCGCTGAAAGTGAAACTTTCAAGTGTCCGGTGAAAGAGTGATTAACGTAATTAAAACAGAAGATTTTAATGAACTAAAATAAAAAATATACAACCAAACCTGTTTAACTAAGATACCCAGCTACAAGACAATAGCCAAAAAAATATTTCGGGGGGGGGGGGTTAAAGTATAAATGTTATATTATGTAATAATATATGAAATTATAAAAAAATAAATTATTTAAATAAAGAACATGGCATTTTTTTTAAAAATTTCGGTAGGTAACTATGTACATTGTCTTATATTTCTACATTAATAAACAAAATGTGTTATACTGCTCTACTGAGTACTGTCCATCGATTACCAAAATAATTAAGATTAAATACTGTAGGTATTATGTGAGCTATACATTAGGTTTTACGAAAGTAGTTATCGCTTATCTAACACAATATAAATATAAACTATACCTATCGTTTTATTTATTTGTGTTGTAATCACAGTGACACGTATATTATGTAAAGTATCAAATATAATAGGCATTTAAAACTATTCAATATTATTGCAAAAAAAATTTCGGGGGGGAGGGGGGGGGGTTGAACCCTAAACCCCCTCTGGCTACGGCCTTGCCCAGCTAGATTATGATTTAAAGTTGCATCAAAACTACTTAATATATAATGATTTATATTTGAGTGATCAGTTAATTGGTAATTGGTATTAGAATTTCAGATATATTTTAACGGTTTAAGGTCAATATGGTTCAAAATTTAAATTGGATTGCTTTAAATCTTGAATTTTTAAAATAATAATAATAATAATAATAAAGTATTATATTTTTCAATTTACTCATTGTTTTGAATTTTAATATGGAAATCTTCAAATGTATTCTTGTTTGAGTAAGAATATATATTTACAAAATTCACCAATCGGTCAATGATAACAGATAATAGTTACTTTGTTTCGGAGTACCTAGGTATAATATATAAGTAGTGTTCTATATAGGATATTATACTGTATAAATATAACCTTATACATGCGAGTCCTGAGACTTATCCATTATAACATAGTTTTCAAAACTTCTCCCAGACCTAATTTAAAAATCAATGCAATGAGATAGACATAAACTATGATGCATCCATCATGATTCTTTTAAATTTATTCTTCTGTACTATAGGTATCCATTTTAGGAACATAAATAACCATCAGGTAAATAAAATCGGTAAATTTATTTTCATATTGAAATATAATTTATACTTGTTTTTGATATCAGGTGATTGCCAGGCAGTTCTTACCGCCAGGTTTTCGATGCATGGTGAAGAATAAAAATTATTTTACTGCACGTAGTAAAATAGTCAGTATATGTGTATCTAAATTATAGTCAATAGATTTTCAAGGCCTTTTTGCACGAAAATTCCCCAAACTCGTTTCACTGAAAACACGATTAACCTTTTTTGATTCTTGACAAACTTTGGAAAGTTACTAAGATTTAGAATTAAACTAAATTAAATTTTATCAAAGAAATTCGCATAACATGATTTAGATGGAATTGATATTTCCTATTAACTCGAAGTACGGAGTTTTGAACCCTATAGACCTTCTTAAATCAATTACCACTCTATGTATAATTTAATATTTCAATTAAAAATTTGTTAGACATTCAATAACAAATGAAGTGGATAAAGCATTTCAAGTAAATATCTCAGTAAAAAAGAGTCTTAAATCGTGTAGAATTTGGTAAATATTCACCAAAACTATATAGTATCGAATACTGTAATTCGGCGTACATAGCATAACTTGAAACTAATTTTGGTAGGAGAAAGGCGAAAGAATGGCATTTAAGAGTTTATGTTTACCAAAACTCGGTGAAATTCCTAGTATAAGTACAAAAACCTACTTAGGAAAGCACTCAAAAGAAAAACTCAAATAATAAAATAACCAAATATAGTCTACCAAAAATAAACGTACACACGTCACCGTTGTGAACTCGGTTAACGGCACATGACTAACTTTAGCATTCAAACAAATTCATAACCAGGTATTCAAAATGTATTTACAAACTAAATATGTATTCTGACTTTCACCACTGTGAAGATAAGGATGTTAACAGTATTAAATGTTCCAAAATAAAGTAAGATATCAAAATAATATCCTAGTGTATAGTTGAAGTTGTTGATTTGGAAGTAATCCTTACTAAGCAAATAAAATGGTTATCAAAACATATAATAGTTCAGTACTACATTTGATTAACTATTTGTTATAAATCCTTTAAATATAATAACAAAATAATGTAAATTTATAAATAAATCAGATATAATAGTGTAACATTTGATTTCCTCTGTCATTACTATAAAAACTAAGCAATCATGAAATCTCGATTACATTTCATTTTTTCCTGACCAGTTTATGTTTTTATAATATTTATAATAGTATTAACCCATATTTGATATTTAAAACAAAAGTATAATTCATTAATATACACCAAAATGTATATGAATATTATAGAAGTATTTCATAATAGCCAAACAAAAAATTAGAAAAAGAACCGAATGGGCCTCGCTCTGCTGTACAGTAGGGGGTGGAGTGGACTTCGTTCATAGGTTAGGTCATTACAATGGATTTGTTAAATTTGAATGCAATGATAGGAATCATTGTATATGAATAACGATTCTGAATGGAGATGAAATGGAAGTCTAGAATAGGTATATTGTATAATATATTTTGTTATATTTAAATTGAAATATTATGTCAATATTTTATTATCAAACGCTTATAAAAAATAATTATGCCTATGGATTTAAATAATTTTGAAATGAGAGTAACAAAAACTTTTGATGCACCTTCTATTAAATTTGCAAGTATTTTGTTACAGCCACATTTTTTTTATCAACAATTATAAAAAAAAAAAAATTTATAAAATATAGGCATTTAAATATTTCAAATGACTATAAATTGCTCAAAAATCAGTAAAATACTTTCAGAATAAAAAATGCCTTAAAGAAAAGGCCAATCTAAACAACTGGTAAAAGTTTCAAGTTTGTGCGACTTATACGTTTTGAATAATAATAAATACTTGAAATCGTTTGAAAATAAATCGTTATTTCATGCGATTTCGTAAAAATTTAAATTTCAAACATTTATTAAAGTGTTTCCGGAAAGTCCGGTATATATTTTTTTATAGTTATTTAAAGAATAACTTATGGATAACCTTATGTTAAAATTTTGAATCATAGCTATAAATATAAAAAAGTGCATGAATTTTTAACTGCAAAATAACTTGCAAATTATCGCCATTTTGACATATATATATATATATATATATATATATATATATACAAATTTAGATTTTATGGGCATAGAAAAAAAATTTTAGTGAAACCATTTTCAATTTGTTATAGTTTCAATAATTATAATTTATATTGATCCTTGTTTACAATTTTCAAGAGTTTTTAAACAGCTAAATTTATTTTATCGATATTTCAAAAAAAAAACACGGCGTCTTATACGTACCTGCTAATTTTATACAATGATTTTATTGGAATTTGGTAGTGTGGCGATAGGAATCTTCGTAAGAAACTAACTACTTTCAAATTGAACAGGATATTGAGAGGAGCTCGGGCTTAAACAAGTTTTCAATTTGTTCGTAAATTAATTGAATTCATTGAAAACTTAATCAAAAATATATAAAAATCAATAAGCATCATCATTAACACAAAATGTTTAGTAAAAATGATAAAATATTATAATAATTGGTAACATTTATGTGTAAAACCCTGAATACTTGAATGAGAGCTGATACACAGTTGGTATTAAGACGGGTACATACCTGCTTGGTGTTTGTTGAAATAATCGATAAAATTAAATCACAGAAAAGACCCAGGGACTCGGAAGATATGTGTAGTAGTTACATCATAGATAATATGGTTGAACTGAGTCGATTTACTTCATTTGGATTGACATATAAAATAGAATTTGTATGGATTCTACCGTTTGTTGAATGTGAAAAAATAATATATTATTTGTGTTTGGGTAAACTCATAATTATATTGATGAATGATTTGCATTTGTAAAGAACCGTAAATTAATATAAATTCAATCATATTTTGTAAACGTATCATGTGCAGCAGTTACTTGTGATTGTGGTCAATTGTGAAGGTAATCTTCAACTTTAACTTTAAGGTAATCGTTTCGTAAATAATTTTCGGCCTCCTCACGATTTGTTTACAGCATCTTCACCCATTATTTATCTTCGTGACAATAATTATTGTTTCTAATTACGAAAAATTCATTGTATCTGGCCCAGCGGCGATATTTTAATAATAATTGTTGATTGAAAATATCCTAAAAAACAACATGACTGATGTTCATTGGAAAAATTACGCGCGTGAAAATGGAAAACACGTAAGGATAACATGAAGTCTATTGAATTCGTCGAAATCACTTTTGTAGTTCCATTGTAACATTGTCTTCGCTAAACACAAACGAGAATCCCGTTACAATATTATGCATTATTGTGCCCACTGCAAACGTATACGTAGGTAATGCCTAGTTCACACTTTGCCAGTATTTTAGTCAAATGGAGAGGTGAAGCGTGTTTTAGTAACTAATTGTGTATGGACAAACCGATCAGGTCGAGTAGCTTAGTAAAGTCATTCAATTAATCCATTTATTTCAATTTTTTTGGTATTTAGTAATTAGTAAGATATTTACCACTCGACTAAAATACTGGCTTAGTGTGAACTATGCTTAAACGATCGTTTGATGGTAAGTGATAATTAATAATAACAAATATAGTTATTGAAAATACGGTACAATTAACGCGGTCTTACAAGTCGATTATTTTAAAAAGAGCACGGACACCGTTCGCATGCATCTCGTGCAATACAATTTAAATACGCGCATGTGTAAGTATAGGCGAATAATAATATTATTAAGTACTGTAAAGATGTTTTATTTCGATATTATATTATACTATATTCTAATGCAATATATTTTCAATGTTCAATACCACATGTCACTTTAGTAGTAGTTTGTCTCTGGTAAGTATATATATATATATATATATCCCCGTTAAAAATATTCATCGCATCATTTATCATTTTTATTACACTCTATTTCATTCTGACCGATTGTTTCTGCTGCTCTCCTCTAAATCTTTAATGTTACGTCATTCATGTTTCATTTATTCTGCACAAAGATTTTATAATATAACTTTTTGGATACTTACCTACCTATACATATGGCTGTACACACACCCATACACGGTTTAAATCTCTTTCGATACTAATAACGGTTTGGCACCATAATATTGCAGCCAATTATTTGAATCCGGTATATTTGCCTCGGCGACCTCGTACCGATGAAATATTGGTGGATTTCTCAGGAAATGTAATTACAAATATCTAAAATTAATCGGAATAGCTTTTATGGTATACTGAAAGTTATTTCTAATCAAAAACAACCGATTACATTATATAGTTTATATCTATAGAATATATAATATATTTATCAGGCATAAAGAAGTTCTAAGTAGAGTGAATTTCATCAAGAATCAAACAATGGAACATTACACTACAATAAGTAGATATACTGAACTACACGGTATATGCACTGGTTTACATCCAAGCTATTATATTTTCAGTAAATTACGTCGACAAAGTTTTTTTTATATTTTCCTACGCAGAAACTTAAATTTAAATTTACAATATCCAATTTTAAATGTTTAACGTATTCTTATGCAATATTGTAAACTGTGCTACTAACACAGTTTTAGTTCTTTAATTTTAGTTATTATTCATAATAATAGTTTTAAATTTATAATTTATTTTAAGTACTGCATACAGTTAATCGTTTTGGTATTTAAAAATTTTATCTTAACCTATTTATTATAATTTCTGCACTCTCTCATTCAATTCAAAAGCCATTTATAGTATTTTCCCACGAAAATAATTATAACTGTATTATTAAAAATATTTTTACCATACATTATTATATTAAATTCTTATATTATAATCACAGGACTTAAAAAAATTAGCTTAATAATACATAATTCAGTTGAAAGTCAACCGAAAACTCACTAACCGTATTATTATAGTAGAATAATTTTCATTTATTTTTATCTTATAATATATTAATAGTTTATAACAAAAAAAAAGGTGTTCCTTGTTGTCGAAACAGGTAAAAATGGATAACTGATGAATACAAACAAAAGTCTACAAAATTATACTTATCACAAAAATAAAGCTAATAAATTATGATGTTTTCGTAGAAATTTCACTCTCATATTGTTAAAAGGCATTTTTTGACATAATATTCTATACAATAAAAGATAAAAATAACAAGCATGTATTTCTATAGACCAGTTTACTTGAAGACTTTAAACAAAAATAATACTATATACTACTATAATATAATAATCATCATTTTAAATGCTCAAAGTTATATTTTCCATCAAGGGGATTTTAAGCAATGATTTTCTAACTCTGTCTATCGCACATGCAACATGGATTTAGACGTTTTCTAATTACAACGTACTGATCGATCAATTAATGTGATAAGAATTTTGAAAATTGATTTATATTTTTATGAAGTCTTTTTTAGTTCGACTCTCACATTTTTAAATTTTGTACTTAAACATATTATCTAAAAATTAAATTTGTTGATTTTTATGTTTCCAATTTGTTAAGTTTTATTTTGTGAAATTTGGGGGATTAAATCAAAAAGTGGGAAAGTCGATCTAAAGTAGACTTAACGACAAATTTAAATTAGTTTTTAAAATTCTTATCGCATTAATTGAATTATTGGTACGTTGGAAATAGAAAACGTCTAAATTCCATGTTACGCATGTTATAGACAATAATAGAAAATCATGGCTTACAAATTACAATCCGCTTAAAATGTTTTTAACTCAAAATTATGATGATAATATTTTATATCGTCAAAACTGTATAAAAAAAAAAAAATGTGTTAAATAGTAAAATGTGCATGTAATGTAAGTTATTCACATATAAATTATAATTGATACATGAGTTTTTTAATATTAGAATTATAAAATATAATATATTATGAATCAATTTTATATAGACGTATAACTAACATAAACAAATGATCACATAACAAAATATAGGTTTTTGACAAAAATTTTACGTTAACTGAAAATATCCAACGACGTTTGCGTTTATTATGTTTTTATTGGCAGTGAACAATTAATACCCAGTGGGTTTGGCGATACCGAATCAAAATAATAGTCCAATGTTACGATTGTTTCTAATAAATTTAATTCTTGAACTTAATACCAATGAAATTTGTACGATTAAGACTTAAAGTTTTATATTTGAGTTCATTGATTCGTTTATTTGACCTGAAAACTTCAAAAATATTATTGAAAGTATTCTAAGAATAAACTTGAATTTGTATTTATCAAAAAAAAAAAAAACTTCCAAAGCACTTTTTACATTGTCAACATAAACAAAACTCAGAATGTATGTATAAGTAGTTTTTCATTTTCTATACTATGTATATCAATCCAAGTACAAACAATAAAAATACCTTTTTGGAAAGTATTGTCATAAATGTGATACTATATACAGTATACGGGTAAAAAAGTATTCACAGAGTATAATAAGTTTTTATTCCAATGGTCTTATCCGATAATACTAGTATAGTACGATAATATTGTCATGCTTAGTATTTCCTACTATTACCTATACTTTGGTACCTTATATTTGTGTAAATGTCATGTATAATCATAACAATTTACAAGTAACTACTATTATAATGATTAAAAAATATAAACGGTCTATTAATGATAAATTGATAAGTAATCGTAATTAAACATTAATGTGAGTCAAACTTTTCGACACACAATTATTATTAAATCAATATGGATATTAGTATATATTTTTCACAAAGTTTTAAATCTTAAATAATATACTTTTATTCAAGGAAATAAAAATAACATCATAAAAGTATACTGTATTAACAGTTGTATACCTGTGTCCTGTTTTCGGTTTAAATTTTGGTTAGCAAGATTTTTATTCAAAACATTTTATTATAGTGAACATTTTTACTTAATAATCATTAACTATTAAAACAAAATAAAAACAAAATATTAACAACTGATTAATATAACTGACTTTATAATCGATATCATAACGTGTTTCCAGTTATTGATGGCACGAATCATCATATTATATAAAAACAATTAACAAATATTATACAAGCAACTATCTATGTTCACACACCACTCTTCTGAGTAATTAAAATTCATGTTCGGCCACAACATCATGCATTATGTACTGATTTTGTCTTAGACGTATATCAGGTCTATAATGTGTTGTGAAACCTGAGATCGGCACTAGATATTATTAGAGTTAAACTGTCGTATATCTCGTCGTTACAATGAGGATAACTCGCTGAATGAGTCGGATTATTGTCGAAAACTGCAGGTGTCTTTGTTGTCTTGTGATGATTCCACTTTTGTCATATTGTGTTTATGTAAATATAATATAATATAACCTTATTAAAATTATCACGAGTAAACTACTATATGCGTTGTCTCAAACTTTGGTGGAAACTCTACTCAAAATCTGGAGTATAAGATAATTTATCATATTTGGGTGACACACACTAATTTTCATATAATATTGGAAATATTATATAGTATTAATATAAAGAAGTATTGTAAGTGCAGTAAATAAGGCTTGATGCATACATCCAATTTTCACCGCAACGGTGTCTTGGCTACTGGTTAAATTTCATATATTTCGTAATATTTAACGAGATATGTAAGCTTATAAGTAATTGCAATTTTTCGGTAAAAATTAAACCCATCATATTAAGAAATTATGTTTAAACATATTCATCCGACATCTTTAACTAAGGATAGTTTTTTTTTTTTTTTTTTGATGTAATGAACATTAGTACATTGGTTTGAAAGACCAATAAATCAGTATCATATATCCACCCCTTTGTAGCTTCCTACTGTAGAAGCTTGTTTGACCATGGAGTCAACTTGTTTATTTGTAATATTTTTACTAATCATTGATTAAGTTAAAAATGGCTAAGAGTTTAATATCAAATATTCTGCACTCTACTCATATTTTGCACTAGGCACGATGTAGAAAGATAGAAATACCTAGTATGGATTATACATAAATGTATACTATATGTTAATAGCAATACATATCTCAGGCAGATGGCTTCAGTGACTTTAATAAGAGGGTGCAGTACATGCAAACAACAGTATTTCAAAAAAAAAAAAAAAAACAATTTTTTAAATTACAATATCAATGAGTCCAAAATCAAAATACTCGATTACATACACATACTTCGAAAACAGTCAACTTATTTATTTCTATACGTATTAATAAATACATACTATTTATTACCAACATGCTGTCCACCACCAATGAAAAGCAACCATTGTTTATAATATTATGAAATGAAAAAATTGTTTTTTAAACATTTAACTAAACAATATGTAAAGCTAATTATTAATTTATATGTAGGTCATTATTTTAATCAAACAGTTGAATGTTTAAGAGACGCTTTTTAATCGCTGCGAGTGATAAAATAAAACCGATTGCTCTTCCACATTAAGCCTCAATTATACAGTAACCACCCCTGTAGTGGTTTCCGGGACACCACATTGTTCTAAATCAGTTAAATCATCAGTGTATGGCGATGGAGTAAATCGATGGTGATGGATGTGAAAACAGAGACAGAGTGAGTGAAAAAGAAAATGGAAGTACAACCCACGAGGGTTGCAATCTTTCCGGAAGCGTGCAAAAAGCAAATAACCTAAGGTAGGTTTACACAAGACGTGAGCCTCGATCGTATTTCATGATCGTGTTGGTTGTGACTCACGAGTGTGGTTTCAAAAATCGTCTCACGATTTGTAAAAGTGTATATACATAAACACAAATGCAGTAAGATGAAGTTGTAACTGGAGGAAGCATGTGCTATTTTGTCTGGTTTATTGGTCAAGCAATATAACGAAATACCTAACGATTAACAGAAACTGATGAATCGAAATTGAAAATAAGAAAGAAAATAAGATGTCGGGTAAGGCAATGGATCCAAAGGCTTAAAAATATTGGTGGTTCTATAATTATTTCAGTGAATTACGAAGATTTAAAACCATTTTAAGAATGTCAGATACACACTTTGACTATTTGTTAAATAAATTTAAATCTCAGATAGAAAAAATAGACACAACAATGAGGGGAGCTGTATCAGCAGATACTAAACTCAAATTAACA
Source organism: Chaitophorus viminalis (assembly GCA_025469195.1). Lineage (NCBI taxonomy): Eukaryota > Metazoa > Arthropoda > Insecta > Hemiptera > Aphididae > Chaitophorus > Chaitophorus viminalis. The sequence goes on from JAIPRK010000710.1 coordinate 123,891, forward strand.
CTTCGCTACTTAGTACGGAAAGTATTTAAAGCGTATTTAATAGCATGAAATAATTTTTTAGAGTTTCTAAAAGTACCATTAATTTATTTCTACCTGAAGTTTGTTCTGAAGTATAAACAACTCTTCCAGAATTTATTAAAGTAAGTCAAAAAATAAAAATAAATTAAAATATAGACTGGTTTTTAACATGTTTAAAATTTATGCTTTAAACTTTATGCATTAGTACTTGAATTGAAAAATAATTGATAAAAGATCAATTTTAACATATTTATGTTTACTGCTGGGTCTTATTAATAATGAAAATTATAACTATGAAATCATAAATAAATCACTGACACAAAATCTAAGTAGCTTGATAGTTACTGGCAAATAGTTTATTAAATACCTGTTCAAGTGCTAGGCAAATTAGAAATAAATATTGTACATATTATAATGAAGAAAAAGCTGTTCCTTAGCAATGGAAATAAATTAAATAAATTCGTAGCACACTTGATTTTTGTAATTAATTATTAAAATATATTAAAATATATATTTTAATAATGATGTTATTTTTTTTTTTTTACAGCTTTACCTCTATTTCTGCAAGAGTGCAATTTTGTGTTGCATAAACTTTTTCCTTTTCATTATCTATAAAACGCGTTGCTTTTCCATGGTTCATTTTTATAATAATCTTATTCACACTCATATTATTGTATTATTTCATTATTATCATTTATATTATTATAACGTTTGTAATATTATTCAGTATAATATTAAATTATAAATTATATTATATTATAATTTAATATAATAATTGATAATAATAAATTAAAAACGAATATTTATATGATCTAGTGTAGACCACGATGGCACGACGATTGATCTTTCAGGACTGAAGTATCCAACATGGTTTGATACTATACAAACCAGCCCGTAGAAGTTCATGAACCATAATACCACGATCATAAAGTACGAATTATCTATATAAACCAGTGATCCGTGAGAAATGTTGTGATATTCCTCAAGCTACATATATCTGCAAAAGTGGAAAAAGTTACATTTTTCCTTTGGTACCTACGTGAAACAATAAAACAAAACCGACCATCGACGAATTATGAAACGATTCAATGTCCAGTTATTTTTATATATTTAAGAAGAAAAAATTGTCCAGAGTCGAGATGGTTCGTGACGTATCTAAATAGTTCTCTAAGTGGTCCGTAGTGTCAAAAAGGTTGCAGGAACTACTGGTTTGAGAAAACCGTGAGCCGCGCTTCCATGGAACACGGTCGTGGCTCACGTGTCGTTTAAGCCTACTTTAAACCTTAAAGATTACGGTTCGCCCTCATCAATACGGCAATCGCCTCGGCTCTGTGCCGAGTCCTCGTAACCGCTATAATGGGTATTTCAAAACGAAAGTAGTTGGGAATTTCGCACCAGCATAAATCGTGTATGTCACATTCTACGTAGTTGCTGCCTTATTTCACCAGGACCGGGTACATGTCTATAGCTAATTTCGAATTCCTGGATTAAATTGTTTTCCGGTATAATTTCCGAGTTATCGGGGTTTCTTAAATACAGGTGATCTCGCTGTTCGTCAAACGGTCCAATTACGATGCGAATATTCCAGTTGTCAGATTCCAACTACACCGTCTGCACCGCTACCGCCGTCACGATTATTATTTTATTTTTATTTTTCAATAATAAACGCCATACGGCTTTTACAATATGATACATATTAATAAAGTATACATAATAACATATTTATATATATATATATATACAATTTTGCATTGTATCTATAAATTTATTTATACAAAATTATACTTAATAGTAGGCTCTAGAATGTTAACTATAATGGATAACAAAAACTAAATTAGAATAATTTTAACTAGTTCGACTATTAACTAAAGACATAGCTCTCCTTAGAGGGTCATCATCTAAGTAATTTCTTGTCACCGGAGCAAGGTAGTAAGTGTCTCGTGAGCAGATTATTCCTGGAATATGAAAACCTATTCTGGCTAACAAGCAAGGGGAGTAAATTACACCAGAAACTAAATCATTTAAAAATTTAATATCACTCATATTTCTCCTTTCACTCAAGGTGCATAAATTGAGCGGTGTTAGGACTGGTTTATAGTCACGGGGTTCATGAATAATGCCCAGAGATCGAGAAACCATATTCAACAAACGATGCTGAACACGTTCTATTTGATTTATGTCACATTTAGTCCTCGGTGATTATACAACAGAGCCATACTCTACAATCGATCATACAAGAGAAGTATATGATATTAACAGACATCTTACAGACATGACAGACCCTGCATGTCGTCTTATAAACCCTAAAGTTCGTAATACTTTTCCTACTATCCAGTCAATATGAGGTGTAAAAGATAACGTTGGAGTAAAAATAAAACCTAAATCCTCAACTTGGTTTATACGCTGTAATATCAAGTTATCAATATAATAATTATACTGAATAATTGAGTGGCATCTTGAAAAATACATAACTTTACATTTATGAATCGCTAACTTCAACCCAACTATATTACACCAATAAACTAAATTATTCAACGAATCTTGTAATAAAAAAGCATCGTTTTCAGATTGAACACAATTAAATAATTTCACATCATCTGCAAATAGTAGCATTTTACTATCTATAGATTCACATGAGGAGTTTATTAGAATATTAAATAAAAGTGGAGATAAGTGTCCACCTTGTAGGACTCCTGAAGTAACTAAGTGTTAAGAGGATTTATGATTAAATAAGGATACAAACTGTCGTCAACCAGTTATAAAGGATTTAAACCAAGAGAGCAGAGGTTCGCCTATACCTAATTTGTCCAGAATATCTATTAACACTATATGATTTATCGAGTCAAAAGCTTTAGAAATATCAGTAAATATAACATCAACTTAACTCATAGTTTTGAAACTATCTCTGATAAATGAAGAAAATTCCAATGCACTAGTGGTTGAGGAACGACTGCTAAAAATCCATATTGAGTGGTTGATAAAACTAATTTAAATCTACGTTCAATACATCTATGGACAATTTTTTCAAATAGTTTCCCAATCAGAGGTAAACCAGAAATAGGACGATAATTAGTTACTAACCCTGGGTCTCCTGATTTATAAATAGGTGTAACCTGGCTAGTTTTCCATACTGATGGAAATATACCTTCGGCTAATGAGAGGTTGAACAAAAACAGTAAAGGATATTTTAACTGTTCCTTGCTATTAAATAAAAATTGAGCTGATATACAGGTCCGCGACTCTTAGTTGTTCTCAAAGATAAAAAATTTTCTTCTGCATCTTTTAGTTCAATAATAAGATTAGATGGCAAAAATTAGAATGATTTAATTCCAAGGTTTTCAACGTTCCATTGTGATAGAGGTACTGGTGATTTATAATCGGAACGTGCAAATAGATTTGTAATATTTACATCTGATACAACACAATCTCCATAATGCATAACGCTTGGGATACCTAAAGTATTTTGACAATTATTAATAAATTACCAAAATGCATGTGGATCACTCTGGAAAGAACTATATATCTTACTTAGATAGGACTCATAAGCCGGCTTTGACTTAGATTTAACTTGAGCACGTAGTAAAGAAAATTTATACCGATAGTTTATAGTACCAAACTATTTTAGTTTTTTGTGGGCTATTTTTTTATCAATTATTATTTTTTTTTAATAATTTGGGTGTTGTCCATTCAGGGAAAGTTGAGCGACGAAATAAGTGAACCGGTACATATCGTTCAATTAACGTTATTAAAATGTCTTGCAGACGATTATTCAATTCAATCAAATTCGCAAATCAATTCCAAGATTATTTAATTCATTTTCCCAATTAAAGGTACTCAGAATGTTATTGATCGAGTTAAAATCAGTACAGTTAAAATTACGAAATTAATGTAGATCATTCAGTTGGGGTGGCACCTTAGGCATAGAGTATGTAATGCTTAATGGAGGATGATACTTATCCGGCATAACTAATCAATCTGGTAATGTATCAACAACCACGTCTATTTTAGATGTGAAAATAAGGTCTAGAAGTAAACCAACCTGATTACTAATGGAATTAATTTGAGAGAAGTTTAAGAAACGATATCCATCACTTATTGTCTTGACTTTCTCATTAATACTACCTGATAGTAATATTGCCGGAACACTATTAGACCAATTTGAATTTGGTAAATTGAAATCAACACAGATAATTCCCATATTACATCCAGAAGACTGCTACAATTTATCAACAGTATCAGCATGTGACGTGTAAATCTCGATTGAGGCTGATGGTGGTATATATACTCCTCCTATTAATAATATATTTTTCTTAGATATAGATAATTTTATAAATTACTGTTCAACTGACCGTGCAGCACAACATAGTAAAGAGGGACATAATGTCTGTCTTACCGCTATCAAGACCCCACCACCTCTAGTACATGTACTGGTATTTATATTTCTATCCGCTCTGAATATTGTAAAACCAGTAAAACCTAATTCTGCATCCATAATTTCTGGGGAGAGACAAGTCTCAGTAAATATAAATATATCATAATTAAGTATAAGAAAGTTAGAAATTATATCATGTAACTTTGTCCGAAGTCCCCGAACATTCTGATACATGATGTTTAGATTAAACTTAGAACTATGACTAATATTAAGTTAATTACATTGTAGATTACAAGATAAATTATTTTTAATATTTTTTGGAAAATTATGTCACTTAACATTATTTACAGAAACATTGGAATTAGAATGCTTTTTAATAAAATCAGTAAATTCAATAAGAAAATTATCAAATGAAAGGTGAGCGTTAGTACAGTTTATACAATTTGAAATAAAAGAAACATACAAATTGGAATTAAGTAAATCTATAAGGTATGATTGATTATTGACTGGCCTCAATTCCGACCAGTGACTCCATTTTTTGAGTGTAGCTTTGTAACTGTAGGAACACCTTTAACATACGATATAGTTAAGTTTGTTTCGCCTGATTTATTCCGATTCTCAAGTTCAGTATGAGCAGTACGAAGCAGCTCCCGTTCCAACGAAGTCTTGTCTCGAATTATTCGAAGGCTATCACGGATACTTCTCCCACTTCTAACTGCCTGACTGAATTCGGTAATCAGTTTAGCTGCATTTTCTTTAGACTTACAAATTATTTTTATTGGTCTAGGGTTCCTAGCCTTGTTATTTCCAATACGAATTAATTTAGAATCAGTTGGTAAGTCAATTTGACTAGGTGACAAAGCATTAGATAGGTCAGCACGATCATCTGAGATTCTTTGGTTAATCGAAGGCGAAGACCACTCGGGTAAACCATAAACTATAACATTGAATTCGAAAGAATTTCTCTCAGGAATTTCGCGAAGTAGCTTTGATGACATTTCAGTATCCAATAAAACGACAGATTTTGATTCTAACTGAGATACACAAACAGAAAGCGCAGATGTTTCATGATGAAGTGACATGTTTTCATTTTTATGCTCAGCAATTTCATTTTTTAAAGAGGTCAAACATTCATGGAGTTCTTGAAATTGTACCGCTTTTGACTTTTGTATTTCAAGAATAGCTTTCATAAGGTCATCATTGGAGTAAGTTATATTGGTTGGCTTAGACATTGTAGTAGATGTACTACTGTTTGAGCTACTTTCTAAAGAACTACCTTTAGGTGGAATATTAGACTTAGGTGTCAGGCTCATAATAAGACAAGATGGGTAGTGTTTAATATGGTGTAACGTAAGTTGATGAACAAATTAGATAATAATAATAATGATACAGAAGATATGCCTTGAAAGACTAGAATAGGCCAAACAAAATGCAGCAATATACTATTGAGAATAATGGCTTGTGGCCTAATGACTTGCCGGTCACAATTTTATTGGAGATAACACCATCCCGTATTAATACGAATATTATCTTAATGACACAGATTGTTCGATGAGTATGAATTAGGATAACCTTGACACGTGCCGGATTTCTATCATCTCGAATATGTACTGTGTGGGCCGAAATATGACGAAAGATATAATATTATATAATATTTTTACCTTAATACGTTCGTTGAGATGTAGAAAAACAGTCCTTAAAGGAAAATATTTTGAGCGATCAGACTCAACAACGACACCTGATCGCACGTACCCTTTTTATACACACGTAGGATTTCGAAATATAAAAAACGGTCAACTATTTCCAAAGAAAAACACGTATGAACACGGAGCACTTTTTCGCTGTCATTTCAAGTATATTATATTATCGTTAATCGTTATCGTCAATCCCTCATCGCTTGGCGCCATAGTTTGAGTTTCAAACATTATATTAACATTGAGATACGCAACGTTTTAGTGGTTACCGGTATAATATCGGTAGACGTTAGTACACGCGTTAGTCCGAAGACATTTTACTAGTACAGTACGTAGTCGTAGAAGTATACCGGTGTTCATTGGCACAAATTAGCTAAGGTTTTATAAGTTAGATTTTTTCAGAACAAATATTATTTTACATTCATTTCAATTTGTATAAAAAGTAATAGGGTCCATAACTATCTTATTTCAGTAACAGAAGAGAACTTCTTCATACGTGCCTGTAACTAATTTATACCTACATGAAATTATGGGGTCTTGGTTCCCTTGGCCGTCTTTCCTATGCGAATCGTTGAGTGGTACAATATTATTATTATTATAGTATTAGTAGTAGTAATTTGGATTATAACACGTTTTTGACGGCGGTAGGGACGTACGTTATGGAATATGAACAGAAATATAGAAAAATCAATCATAAAGACGTCATTCAATATTATTAAAAGTAATGACTGAAACTATTTTTAAAATTAAAACGAATCGTTGACCGATTTCGATCAATAGATAGGTACAATATAAAATATGGATCCCAACCTTATTATAAAATACGCTTATTTTAATTTTCGAAATCATTGTTATTTATATCAATTACGTTCCTGCCTTTAAATTTGTTTACATAAACATAAGAATTATGTCTATATATTTTACTTGAAATCATGTAATAATAATTGCAAGGGTTTAGCAAGGATTTATTTAAAAAAAGAGAAACTCAATATTCCAAATAGCTTATCAAATAACTGACAATTTACATATATTTAATGATTATCATATTAACAAATACCTATAGTTAATTGATAATAGTATTGTAAGGCACACATGGTTATAAATTCAGGGTTGGGATTTTATACCATTTGCATATTTCTTATGAGATGCTTAGAAAATAGCCAAGTAAGCTAAAAATGTGTTTCATGATACAGAGAACTTAAATAAAAATTTTAATTTGCTTTTTTTTGCATATTTTGTGATATTTTAGTTTTTAGTGCTTTTTTGATTTTTTGAGACTTTTTTTTAATTTTTACTTGTTTATTAATTAAAATTGGTCATATTTTATAAAATTATATATAAGTAAACGAGTTTTTAGATTTTTTTTCGATCGAAATACCAAGTAAATTGTAAATGTGGAGATAAAATAAATATACTGATAACGATGATGCAACATCGTACAATTATAGCGATAATATTTAGGTATAATGTAATTTTACGATAATATCGTATTAGGTGTTTGGTTCTAATTCTTGGCATCTGCTAATTTTGTTGAACCCTTCGGGATTGTGGTGAGAGTGACTAAATGATTTCAAAACTTAAGTAACTACCTTTCATAGTTTGTAAATGATAAAAAAATTATATTTCTTTTACATATTTTGTTGTTTTTATTGCATATTTTTAGCGCATATTTAACAATATTTAAGGTAATAAGGTAATATTATAGCACCTACTTATGCAATTTTAAGTGCTATAAAATCCCAATCTTATAATTTTATCGTGATGTCATCGTTCAAGGGAAAAATACAATAATATAGAGATCTGTCCTTAAAACAAACTGTGATTATGTTATCTATTCAACTTTCTAGAAGTCTAGACTATCTATAGACTATAATAATAGTGTTTTTATTTATTTTCAATGCAAAATACGAGTGATATGACTATAAGGACACACTTTTTTGACCATGTGTTGCTAACTGCTGTAGGAATATTTTAAAATAATTTAATATAACGGAATGATTTTATCAGGGGAGAGTTGGACCTACATATCCTCCCTTGAATAATTGTATTAATATAATTAATATATGTATAGGGGACCACAGTGATGGTTACAGAACGCTAATTACTAGTATTTACCATTTAAATTCACCGCAAACTGGTGTATTATTATTTTAAATGGTTATGAATTAGTAACAAGGTTCTGGCAGAAAATTGTTTTGGGTATTTTAAAATATTTATTGAACATGCAAAAACATTGAACAGCAATTTTCCAACTGTATATTATTTATGCATGAGTTGAATAAGGATTTTTGAGAAATGGAAGTCTTTTTATTGAAATATTAATTTCAAACAGGATAAATCATCATTATATAATACAATTTTTTAATCAGCATATTTTTCTGAAAAATCATTAATATTTATAGTATTTTGACAAAAATACACGTAATTCTTCGATTAATATTTTATAAACAAATTAAAAAAGATAATTTTAGCTACCAAAATTATGTAAGAATTTGTAATAAATAATGGGAGTAAGCTTCAATCTTGATTATAACAAAATATCTTCATAATTTTAATATAAAGTCACTGCATATCTGCATCATAGATAATATGATTCATTGCAAAAAAAATTATTTTTAGTTTGGTGATGAAATATATGAATGATGTATTATTTTAATGTTATGAACTTTAAGTGGAATGATTTCACCTGAAAAAAGTGATTAGATACCTATACACTTAATTAAATAAAAACAATATCGTACAACAAATATCGAAATTTTGCGACCTATTACTATACATATAAGACAACTTAAGAGTTAAGACATAATAATAACGATATAATATATTTAACTTAATGTTACTTTATGTGCATTAAATGATTATAAATGTAATATTTATCTATATAATGCAGTTTAATTTATTGAAATTAATATAACATATAGCATAATGTTTGGACGTAGCGAAATACGAAGGAGAATAGACTACTTATTTTTGAGAGGAAGGTACTGTGTAAAATATACGCACCCATAATATATGATCAAGATTTTCAAGGATGGAAAAGAAAACAAAACTATGAACTGATGGAGATGTTTGAAAGACCAATAATGGGTCTAACAATTATTGTTGTAAATGAGATCAAACATCAAACGAAGTAAGTTGGAATGGACAGGCTACGTATGTATAAAGTAAGATTCGATGGTTCAAAGAGTACTCCAGGAAAACCAAAGGAGGAAAATACCACTAGGTAGACCAAGAAGGCTACGCTGGAAGGATAGAACTAAAAAATATTTCCTAAATGCTGTAGAGGTGGATTGTGAAGGCACGGATTGGAAATAGGTAGCGGAAAATAGAAAAGAATGGGACAGGATTTGTTCTTCAGCAAGATGGTCTTAATGGCCTTTACAAAAAAAAAAAAAATGTATCGAGTTGTATACAGTATTTTTTACTAAATTATATAATATTTATATTAATATTTCAATAATCTTCACTCCAACCTTAACTTTTAAGATGATAAGTTTCAATTGCATATTCTAACAGTGAGCTTTGATCTAAATCATTTTTCATTGTCTATTAATATATTTATAACTTATAAATTTGAACAAACAAATATGAATTTTCATCAATTCGAAAACATGAGGATCTTAATGCAGAACTTGTATCATTTTGTTTATTTTTAAATTAAGAAATTTAATGAAGAATTATTCAAACGTTGTTATTAATTTCGCACAACGAAATTTTTTTTTTAAAAAACTTGGCTGGACATCATACATGTTTGCTAATTATAAAAAATGTTTACAATTCAAATATCTTCCGAGTGCAATTTTATTTTAACATATATGCATAGTAGTTTTATTTTTCTTTAAAAGAAAGAGAGAATATTTTTTTCTGTAATTTAAAATGCATGATTATTGTGTAAATGGTAGACTGACAGACAAGACGTAACCTTTATAATAATAACTGTATTTTAAAAATGTAAAGACAGCTAAAAATATTATACCTTCTTTCATATTTCTAAGCGTATAAATATATCTCTTACGTTTTCAAAATCTTACTTCAAATATCGAGTAGGGAACGTCAACAATTTACTTTAAAGTTAAGCGTTTTGTACTCGTTTACACGTCAACGTTAGTTCTATCCTATTCAAAACATGCTAGTGAAAATGGAAAAAATGGGGATATTTAAAAATGCATCTATTCAATTCGAATCAGTAAAATATATCAGTAAAAAAAAGCAGTTCGATTGTTGAAACCTGATGGAATTTAGTCATTAATCTATGGTCTGAGGGTACATCAAATAAAGTTATAATGAATTTAAGGTATTCGTGGTGAAAAAATAAGATTAGTTTAAAACTTAAGTTTTTATAACATAGAAATAATAATTCAAATAATAAGAAAAATTGAAAAATATGTACCATTCAATATGGAAAATATCCATATTAAGTAATAAGTAGTAATAATAAATTAATAAAAATAAATAAAACCCAATAAAAAAATTCTTCTTAAAAATGTATAGTATTCTAATAGTTTAATTGTATTCTTAACTTCGTGTAAGGTTATGTAAGTTTCATAACCATTATAATTTCTAAGATTATTTAATATTTTTTTTTTTTTTAAGTAAATATTTTAAAATAAAAAATGTAGACTATTTATGACTAGTTTTGGCGATGTAAGATATTATTTTGTTAGTTATTGACTTAAAAAAATATCTCATTTTAAAGGTAGTTTTTGTAAGAACTAGGAATCGGAGTATCCTCCTGAAAAATAAATGATATTATGTTTCTACCTACTAACTAAACTCGCTAACAAACATGAATTCAACCATAAATGTAGGTTTCAAAGTAGTTTTACTGTATGTACCATACTATTTATCATTCCATTAATGTTTTATTGAATTCGTACCTGTGTCATGAGTATATTTTTGTTTGAAGTACCTAAGTAATTTTGATTATAAATTGGTATTATAAAAATTGAATTTATTGTATAATAATTAATTTCATATTATTCATGTGAGTATTATAAATTATTTGCAGAAAAACTAAAAAAATTAATTTTTAAAGATAAGGTTCAACCGTTTAAGTGAAAAAAGTTTTCAAATCAAATACTTGGGTTGCAATGAAAATATATCTTTTATTTCATATAATACAATCTTGTTCATTTAAAATAAAAATCAGTAATAAATGGTATAATCTATACAACGTTAAACATTCTAACTTTATAATTTTTTCTGGTACATTTCTATATTATAATTATGATTTATGAAAATTTTTGAGAACAGTTTTATTAACTGAAACTAGCTTATGCTACCTAATACAATAGAAAAATACATGTTAAAACTCTTGTTTTAGTTTACAAGTATTTACAGAAAAAATGATTTACTAATAATATAATACTCATATTGCAAGTCGTGTTTAAGTTGAACTCACAAAACTCATTCATTATGATATGTTTAATAATATATTATTTTTACTTTTTCAAAAACGTTTGTTTATCCGTAAAATATGTAAAATAACGCTCCCACTTGTATATGATTCCAATGAATATACAATTAATTATATTATTATTAAAGTTAATAATAATAATGATGTGTTCTTTTACACTTTTATATTATTATAGTTTTAACTAACATGTCGAACAAGTGAAAACGTTATTTTGTGTTATCAATTTACTCAGAATCGGACATACCAGAATTATCCATTGTTACCTGATGCGCAAAGAAAAACCCCCAATATGCAAAACATGCATAATACAAAATAAAATTAAGCACAATTTATACTGACAGGCTACCGTCAATACGCCTCAAATAATAAAAGAAAACAACATGACCGAGCAACTCCAAAAAAGCATAAATTAAAAGATATGTCTAATAGAATAATAAATTTTTCGAAAAAAACTGAATTGTATAAATCATATGCATAATATGTATAATAATATGTATAATTGTATGTATATATATTTTTATTCGTAATATACTAGCTATACTCAATATGCTCAATAAGTATACGTGTTAAATGCATTGCAGTCTACAGATGTATATTATACCTACATTTTACAAAATTAATTATTCAAAATAATCAATAACATATACTTTTTATTTTATTTTAGCTGTGATAGAACAGTCATCCATTAATGACACTCAGGCCTATAAAATATTTTATTAATTTATTTGTAATTTCAAAATAAAATGATTTATATCTGAGGGGATAACAGGTTACGGGCATCGTTTCCGTTTTAGACGTTTAGAAGGATTGCCGGAGATGAAGGGGACTGCCGGATTTTGTATTAATGGGTTGTTATTTAAGGTAAGACAATTGTGGAAACGTTTATAATGAACTTTTGCTTCCTCATGCACTGATTTAACTTTAAGATCGGAATTTTCAGTGGAATTTGAGACGTAAGAGGAGGAGGTATTTTTGAGATTTATAATTTGAATTGCTCAATTTTATTAAGATTGGACTTTTTGGCATTTCCTCAAATATAAAAACCGTACGTTCAAACTGGTTTAGTTAGATATTTATAGATTAGAAGCTTAGTATTGATGTGGGTGTGTTAATTTTTATTTAAATATGACGTGTTGAATGAACGTAACGTATAATTTAATATTGGAAAAAAAAACACTCACTATAGGTACTTTATTTTGAATCAATTTGAAAAACGCATAATGTCGAAAAATAATAATTAGTTGTAAAATCAGTTATTTGCAATATTTTAGTAATAATTATGTAAATGCAATTTTTCTCACCAAGATTTACTAATTAAAATTTTAATTTGAACTATCGGCTAAATATTCCTTTCCTTCTTTAAGTGCTTAAACATTTTCGTTTATACAATTTACTGCTTATATTATTATTCCGCATTCGTCTTTTTTAGAGCAATTGGTAATTGATTATTGATTTTTTACCTGCATCAACTCTCTATATTCTAATAATCAACCAAGTTATCCCAAGTAATCCGGAAATCCGATAAACCTATCCGTGCATTGTGCAAATTGAGTAATGTAAGATCGGAGTAAGTGAAAACAGCACCTGCTGAAGTATCATTCACCGTATTGTGTTTCAGAATCTTTTTAAGTCCGTCAAGGTTTTTAGTTTTTAATTTTAAATAATCGATCACGTATAGTTAGGGTTGTAAAATGTCATGAAATTTATTTTCTTGAAATATTTCATTTCCATAAAAAATATTTTTTTTTTTTCCAAGTGAACATTTTTAAAAATTGGTTTATTGTATGAAATAAAGAAAATATGAAACATAGTTACATACTACATACATAATAATACACAAACATAGACATATAAAAAAACTAGATTAACCGACTACAAGACAATATATTGAAGTCAGCCATATGCCAACAGAGAAAAATTGAATGATTGATTATATCAAATATGTATATTGTATATTATAAATATATATTATATATTATATTATTATGTCATATAAATATGTATAGGTATCTTATATTCTTATAATCTTATCTATTGAGTTATTTTTTAAACATTTCCCTGTTGGCAAATGGCCACTAGACTTCAATGTTCCTATGAGAATGTAATATGCAAATCCGCTATCTAGTTGTTTTACATGTCTACGAACATATGTTGTTGAACATTGTTGAACATATATATATATATATAATTTAGAAGTTGTTTAACAAATCTTTAATATATTTAATTCAATTGATAAGTGATAACAAAAATATAATAAAATTAATACCAATATACAAATACCATTTAAATATATAATTATTAATTAATAATTTATAAACAATAACCATTGACTATTAACAGTATTTAGATAGGGTTTTTAATTCGTAAACCTTGGTTGATAAATTATACCTAACTGATAAGTTATTCATAATCAAAGTTTTCTATATTTTATCAATATATTATTGTTTCTAATCATCTATAAATACGTTTAAAAGAAAAATAAAATATTTTTCATAATTTCCTTGAAATATTTCAAGAAGATTGAAATTTACAACCCTACGTATAGAACTGTACGATATTTTGAGATTTAAACTGCCAAATATTAACTGTCACTATTAACTCATTACTTCAAGTGAGTAGAAAATGTTTTAGAATATTCAGATAATATATAAAAATTATACAATCAGTATATTTATATATAGGTATATAATAAAAGTTTATTGCCAGACTTGAAAATTTCTATCGTCAATGATATGATGACATCAAGAGTTATTCCATCATAATATTGAAATCGCTTTCATTTTTTATCATTTTATTTATAAGTACTATATTTAATGCGTGATTAGACTTGGACAGTTGAAACCTGCCAGTCTACCACCCTGGATGAGACGAGCTCTTGATGGAGCGAATACGAAAATAATCACGCACAAATAATAAGCATAATATATTATATGGAAAATGCATATCACGTAACCTTCGTTACTAGGAAACTTAAATGTAATAGTGAAATACCTAAAATTTTCATTAATAATTTATAACTTTACATTTTCAAACTAATTTTATTTAAAATGTACAAATAGTATAATGCAATTCAATATCAATTAGTATAAGTATAAATATTATATGAATAATTTTTTGTTTCTCTTGAATACGATGTATACTGTGTTCTTTAAAATTTGTACAGTGAATGCAAAATTATTCAAATTGTACGTTGCAATAAAAATGAAGATGTACAAGAAAATATATAATTTAAATAAATATCATAATATGTTTTATTTTCAACTTTTGGCCGTAAACAATTTATTTACGAAGAAGAAATTTATTTTTCAGTTATTTAAATTTTTTTATTTTAAAATGGAAATCGTTTTTTTTTTTTTTTTTTTTTTGTCATCAGAAACTATTTTTCTATTATATAATATACAACCATATATTATGTACTATACCTCTCGTAATGCTCTTTGTATTTTTTCATCGTACAATACACCTTTGAATCTTGCCATATTTTTAACTTAGAAATTATCTACCTACACGGTTTTTAGAAAGAACGATTTCATTTCAAAATTCAATAATTTTCCAATTACATTTATGTTGCTTTTATTCAACGCTGCAATTACGGATAAGATCATTATATGCCTGATTGATATTCCTTATTGTATATTACTCTTCACTCGTTTAGATTTTCAATTACAATATGCAGTAAGATAACAAACAAAAGTAATTTACTCATGGTTATATTCAAAACAATCAAAAGCAGTTTATAGCACAAATATACTTTGCACAATAGAAATTCAGGAACAATTTAAACGTAATAATAGTTATTACTCTTATGCTAAAGAAGGTTTTATATAATAATATGTTTATTTATCATTAATACATGACGTTTAAGCAAAATAAATCGGAGTTTAACAAACCTATCTAGTCAGAATGGTTTGAAAAATACTGAATTTTCAGTACCTACTGACAAGTAATGATTATATGAAAATACATAATATTATATTTTAAATAATAGATTATGCAAAAATGTTATTCGTATTATTTTATACTGCGGTAAAGTTTAATTGAAATGCGAATCATCCATTTAAATTGCCTAATAGTTTAACATTGACTGAAACATTAGAAATAAAATTTGTTTTTCTATTCGTGAAAAACTTGACAATGTCAAAATTGTATAAATAACAAATCTTAAACAGGCTATGTATGACTTATGATATAATTGTAGAGAGTCGGTTTACATTGTTGTTAGGTATATAAAAATATTACTAAATTCTTATTATTTATGGTAATATAATTTTAAAATAATAATTTATTTTAATTTAAGCATTGTACTATATAAGCACGAGTCTTCAAAATTACAATTCAACTAAGCAGTATTCAGTTTTCACTAATCTTCACGTTAGGTTTACTAGTAAAGTAACAAAGCTCCGTCTAACCATTGATCATCACTACATCTACGAGAAATATTGTAAAATTCAACTCATTAACATAGTGTTAAATTTATTCATTAAAATAACATTTTTTATTATTTTAAAAGTATATAAATCTTAAATAAAATATCACATTCACTTCAAGTACATGGGTGATCAAACATAACTAATTAGTCATAATTATACATATAATATAAAAGGCTTTAAATAATATAAAGGTAAATTACTTGAACCTATAAAGATTACGTATTCACAATAATAAACGTTCTTTCAACATCCGTAGTAAAATATAGATTTTAATATTTCTGTAATAGTTAAGTTCTTTCACTCTAGAAGCCTGTTTCAATATTTTATGTTTGTTACAAATGTAAACTACAATCATTTGGTTTATATTTTATCCTGAAGTATGGTAGGTAATCTACAAATATAATATAACTAGCTGCCATATTTTTGATTAATTACAATATAGATGTAAAAAATTTAAATTATTCCATCATTTTCGATCCCGTCAACATTCGGAAAGATTTAACCTCTTGTTCTAAGGAGACTGGATAAAAAAAAAAAAAAATAAACTAATCTTTTCGTCAAATCTACCATTGCAGCATCTGATTAAATTATGTTTTATTTGACATCCCGCTAAATCTAATATATCGAGTATGATAAGACACCTGGGATCGTACGTGGATATGTAAAATTGTAAAAATTATGTCGATTCTACAGGTCCAGGCGTTTATTCTCGTACTATAATCTCATTATCACACGCACCGTTTCATTCGGTATGTTTAAAATCATTTTGCATTAAAATAAATGATCTTCTTCTTCTAATCTTGAAACGTGAAACATCACACTTCACACTGAAGTGGTTTCCCAATTCGTAAGCATCAATGCAATGCCATCACATAAAAACTACCGCAATGAAACAAAACTCATCGTCGTAGTGTATAGTCAATAAACAGACTATACTAACGGACTCACACTTAAGCCTCTCCAAGTGCCGATTAAGTACCATCCAGCCATAACGAACCACCTTCATTATTTCTATAACTTTTTAAAACACCAATGGGAACGAATAGTACTTTTTTTTTTTTATAAACAGTCTGTTTAATTTTTTAAATTCTTCCAAGTTTTCAAACCATATCAATCGTTTATTATCTAAACTAAACACGAATGGTATGGATTCTATCATGTGAAAAACAATATTAATGAAATATTATAATATATATATATATATATATATATTATAGTTTCATTTTAAATAATGAAATTAATTATTTTATTTTGTTTTTCTAAAAAAAGTTGCCTTTTTAAAAATAGTATGACCTTAATTCAACATTTATCCACATTTTCTGAACAAAATCAAAAGTACCAGTTTATAAAAGTGTTTGTTTTAAATATTAAATTTTTTTAATCATACCATACATTAGTATATTAAAATCCATTATTTATTTTTTACTTGAAATATGATTACAAACTTAAACATTTATAAAATGTGTGTTTACACTCGTGTGCTATTAATACCACAATCATTCCAAACCCTTATTATACATTATTGTTACTATCATTGTATAATTGCATTTTGGTCTGTAACAAAATTCTAAATTATTTCTGTAAATTATAAATATAACCCTTATTTGACAATTTATAATTAATTCAAAATACAAAGTTCATTAGGATGTATTAATTATCATGTAATAAATATATATATATATATATATATATATATATATATATTACGGTGAACGACAATAATTGGTAAATTAAGTGTTTTATCAAAATGATTCAATTATTTAGGTAAATTTTGTAAAAAATAACATTTTACATTTAAATTTACTACTTTCACTGGTCAAGGATATAATTTAACTAAAACTATTTGTAAATGATGAAAAATCTAATATTTTTTGTAATAATAATATTATTATAAAGATAACTTAAAGTAAGATACATTATTTACCAATTTAATTGGCAATAGACATCAATAACTACAATAAAATCAATGTCTACAGATACCACATTTACCCATTTTCAAGTAAATGACGTTATTCACCACATTGATGTCTATCATCGTAACATATTGTATACCTACCACAAATATCATTTTTTTATAAATAAATAAAATAGTGTTTTAACTAGGGTATTTTTCGGTGACAAACAGGTTTTCGTTCGTAGAAAAGTAACAATATAATTTTAAATAATACAAATTAATAATAGCCCCTCATCTACTTTTCCAATCCTAATTTGTAGAACAAACAGCTATAACATTATTAATGAATAACATATGAACATTTATTCTTTCTAGATCATGAATACGAACTCAAGTATTCGTATTACCATAATTATATTTTCTCTTACAATTTTCAGGACCAATCATCCGGTCGGTTATCAGTTAAGAAGTGAAAAAAAAATTTAAAAAAATATTGTCACATCCATTTCATACTAATGCATACGGAATCTGTTTACACTATATGCCATTTCATACTAATGCATACAGAATCTGTTAACACTATTTGTGTAGCACATGAAAAACGTTTGAATTTCAAATTGTAAACCACTTTTAAGTATATTTTGATGGAAATAAACCGAATTGAGCATACGCCAGTTAAATTGCATTTAATTCACGCGTGTGTATTTATTTCGGACTGTGTAAGTGTTTATTGGCTGAATGTATAAGCTATCATAATATAGCTAAGAAATTAACAATCTCTAATAATATACATAATGTTATATAACTTTAACTGGTCCCCGGGCGTGTACGGAATTCGTGTTCGGGCGCCTCGTCGTGAAATCCAACTTGAATAAAATACAAACAACATGAATGAATACGCTCTAGTTTAAAACGAACACAAAATTTCACAGAATATCCAAATTCGGGATAGCGAACAATAGCTGGAACGAAAACCACTATGGTGTTTTATTGCCGATGCGTATAAAATTATTCACTGATCATCCGAACACGCTCGTGAGAAAACTTAATCGTAATCAATGCCTGGCATTCCTCCCAGAATACTTGGTAGTCGGATCGACTATTCACATTATACAAAAACTTCAAGTACATTTGTTAGTCATAGACAATAATAGACATGCCTGAATCATGAAAACCACCATATTGCATTACAACATAATGCATATAACCGTAAGAGCACTACATATATATTATGGGTATATTATAATAATAGTGTATCGCAACTCATAAGTGTACTAAAAATAATTTAAAACTACTAAATACTTACATTTTTTTTTTCTTCATTAAATAAAATTCTCAGCAACAACGGTCATTAGATATAGTCCAATGTCTACGATTATTATGATCGTAAAATATATGTTTTTAGATGGTCTTATCCATAAGTTTATAAATTCCTATACTTTGAATTAAAATATTATAAATAACTAATTATGAAGTTTCATTACAACTGTATGATAAAAATACGAAGTATAAAATCAGTGATAATTTATAGATATAATAATAATAAAATTACAAAAAAACCATGTTTTGCAGTCGTGTGAAAATGGTAATGAGATACAAGGATGGCCGATAGATGACTAATATAGGTAGATAAATAAATTGTTTTTTTTTTTTAAATAAAAATCATACTATATTGGTTTTAATTCTGATCCGAAACAAGGACTATCCGATCAATCTTTATACTTCAAAATACTTTGTACATCTAGGTATAGAAGTTTTAGCATAGGTATCTCATTTCATAACCAACACACATTATAAGCCATTAATTTAACATTTAAATGCTTTACAGATTTTACTTAAAAGGGTGCTACACCCACATGCATTGTCTTACAAACGTATAACATAGCAAATTTACGCTCGGTAATTCGAATGCTGTGTTGTTAGCTTTAATATTAGCGGAACTCTGTGTTATTATCAAAAATCACGGGAAGAATATTATCTGGGTTTTTAAGACGGATTTTATGATATTTTAATTTTTAAGCGAGTTATGAGTATGTGAAAAATTATAATTTAAAAAACTCATAGCTCGCTTAAAAATTAAAATATCGTAGAAAGTCGACTTAGAAACACAGATAATGTTCTTCCCATGATGTTTGATAATAGGTCATTTTACGCTAATATAAAAGTTAACAACACAGCATTTGAACTACTGAACGGAAAATATGTACTATGTTATACATTTATAAGATGGAAAACTACATGTGGGTGTAGCATCCTCTAAAAATTCATACCGTTATAATTTTTAGACAATAAAATAATGTTGCCTAATCAAAATTCAGATAAATATTCGATTTCATCAAATTGCAATGCATAGATGTACATTTACATCGTATTGATAAAACATTCTTTGGGTTTTAAAACTTAAAATTGATTGAACGATTACGAGTGTCATTCATGTCCTATGTTTTATATATAATCTCAAAAATACTGAATATAATATAATTTTAATACCATACGAGTATAACTATATAACATTCAACTACTCGACAGCTGTTCAATGCTCATTCTACCAAAAGTATTTGCATTTCTATAATATTTGTATGTGTATATACCATCGTAGAATCATCCAACTGTAAATAACTGATAATTGTTGTATTTTTTCAGATGTGTCGTAATACAAAGGCGCCTCAGAGGTTGAGTCCATAAATGTTTTGGCGCCGAGACGTCCTAGATATTCCACTAGAGAGTGAATTAGCTAGTGAATCTTTATTCCTTTTATTCTACTGTGTGTACCACTTTCTCAGAACGTCGTCAAAAAAAAAAAAAAAAAACTGACGACAAGATTAATTAGTTTCAAAACTATAATATCTCCGAATATTCTTGAAGCCTAAGTTTCGATAACAGCATGACTCACATCGCACCATACACTTGTTTACACAATTCAAGCTTATTGCGCTTCCCTAGTGAATAAAACAAAAAAAATCTGTAGCATAATTTTAGCATTCTATCTTGTATGGTATCATGAAGGTAGTGATTTTAAGGTACTGAGGTACAGTGTATACAACCAAACGGTTTTCCTTCCACACTGGACAATTTTTTATTGTTCTCCGAGTGTGAAACTTTATTGAAACAAAAACTAATTTTCTCTGCCATTTTCTTATTCATACGTACACCTGAAGTTAGATGGTGATTTATTTTAACAGCGTTGAACTTTCTTTGTTAAACTTTTATATTTTTTCCTTTTCATTATTATTATCATAATTGTTATTATTATTATTATTATTATTATTATTATTATTATTATTATTATTATTATTATTATTATTATTATTATTATTATTATTATTATTATTATTATTATTATTATTATTATTATTATTATTA